>JADBJO010003232.1:0-70000 GCA_016801955.1 Conus betulinus
GAAATCCGTACTGATGCATCTTTTGTTATTACTTACATTCCATTTGAAATAGTTATAGTTAAGTGTATTTTCCATTCTTTTGTGGGGTGCAGTTGGTAAAAGGGGAGGGGGGGGGGGGGGTGGGGTTTTTGGGTTTGGGTGGGGGGTGTGTGGTGGTTGGGGGTGGGTGGTTTTGGGTGTGTTTGTGGTGTTTTTGTTTTTTTTTTTGTGGTTTTTTTGGTGTTTGTTGGTGTGTGGGTGGGGGGGGGATTTTTAGGGGAATGCGTGAATACCATGAAGATTTACTTCTTGTGGAATATTGGTGTACAGTTTAAAGTGGAAACGAGTGCTCAAGAGTATTAACCCAGCCTTCATATACTTTCTTTTCTTTGTGATCATATTTGATATATAAATAATGTCACTCGGATTTTTTTTTTGCTTGGGATTGTCCTTGATCAAAGAAAAGGTTGATCACCACCTCATGTTTTCATGTGTGTTGTGTGTGTGTGTGTGTGTGTGTGTGTGTTTTGTCTGCATAGTTACATCTTACATTTGTGCATTTCTGCAATAACTAAATTCTGTATAACAGTTTGACACAGGCAATTTTAACTGCAGGTAGGTTACATGATTAAATTATGAATGCATGGCAATATTTTTTTAAAGTTGTAAAACAAGTGTGGAGGCTGCATGGATTGTTTTTATGGCTATCATGATCTGAACTGGTTTTAGTTGACATGCCAGCTTTTTTTGTGTTATCCGGCAATTTGTTCACAAGAATTGGAAACACTGGCTTTTAGTTTTTTATCTATTGTTTGTGGCACTCTAATGTTTTATTGTTTTGATTTTTTTTCTTTTACTTTAATTTGGGAGCGATGAATTCAGCTGAAGGGCTGGCACTCTCAACACACTATCTGATGTATTATTAGCCATAAAATGATGATGGTTCAGCCGCCATGTCAGAAAACATTTATTGTTTTTGTTTCATTTTCAGGATATTTTTTTTTTTGTTGATGGTCTGACCTGTTTGTGTGATCTAACATTTTTTCCTGCGTGAGTTTGACAGCCCTGAAAAGTCTCTGTGTGGTCATCTGGGCTATAATATAATGATTAAAAAATGAACTAAACTGGTTTCAGTTATTTATTTTAATATAAATAGCAAGTTTCCATATTTAATTCAATACTATTTTTTAAATAAGATTTATGGTAACAGCTTCTTCAGTCATTACAAATCTTTATTGCAATAAAAAGATTATTGTACAAGTTCCCATATTAATCAAAATTCAATTTGTGCAGCTTGACCGAGCGCCTCCAGAGATACCAACTCAAGTGGTGAAGTACTACAATTTTGCAGAAGTCAAGAAAGCGGCATCTGACGGTCTCCCCACACCGTGGTGTTGGTTAAGAGCACTGACAATGAGATAGTTTGTGGCTGTCATTGACTGTGACTCGGGTCACTACCGCTTCAAGTCACCATCAAGCCAGACTTTTACACATCTGTGCGTGCTTTTGGACTTCCAGTCAAAGAACTCGATGACTGTATTGAAAATGTTACAATCAAAAAATATCTTCAAAAAGTGTTTGAGATGAAACTGTGCCCAGGGTGTGGCAGATTCTGTGTTTCAGCCTTACGCCCACCTCCCAAATCATGATGACAAACAAGTGTATTACAAACATGTGCAATATGTAACTGTAGAAAATGATCTTACGCACAAATCTACGGTAAGATCAAATTCTGTGCTCTACTTAGTGCCAGTCAAGACGGCCTTTGCCAAGAGTGCTTGAAGACTCAAACTCTCCTTCAGAGAAAACTTAACAGGGCTGAGGCATCATTGTCAAAACCATTGAATAAAAGAAATCCCCTCAGTTCTGTAGCTTCACAAAAACTTGCTGAGGAGTTGAAAATGGAGCGAACAAAAAGCAAGCAGCTCCAAAAACAGTTGGATAAATTCACTCGGTCTTTACCTGATGAAAGTATAATGGTCCAAAGTCCCTGCATGATTCTTTGAAGGAGGTGATTGAGTCAAACACTGTGTCTGACCCTTTACAAAAGCTGTTTTGGCAAGAACAACTTAAAGCATTCCATACACAGGATAAAGGTATGCGCTGGCATCCCACCATGATCAGGCTGGCAATACTGTTGCACAGCAGAAGTCCAGCGGCATACGACACTTTGCGCAGTACAGGGATTTTGAAACTACCAGGGGAGTCAACATTACGTGACTACACCAACGTATACCAGCCAAAGCCAGGGTTTCCAGAAGCATGTCATTGAGGATATTGTTCACCAAACAAAAAATTTCACAGATGAGAAAAGATTTGTTGTCTTGTTACATGATGAAATGTCGGTCAAATCTGATCTTGTCTTTGATAACAGATCTGGTGAAATTGTCGGTTTCATTAATTTGGGCAATGAGGAACAACAGGCAACCTTGGCTACACATGCACTTGTTTTTTTATGTGGTTGGCGTGAATACCAATCTCTGCACAAGCCTCGCCTTTTTTGGAACGCAGACTTGTACTGCGGATGTTTTATTCCCACTATTGTGGAAATGCATTGGTGTTCTTGAAACTATGTGCAAGTTAAAAGTCATTGCCTCTACTTCTGACAGGCAAGCCCAAATCAACGTTTGTATGACATGCATAAAGGTGAGGAGGATATTTTGTTACAAGGCCGTCAATCATTTTGCAATGGACAGGGAAATTTTTTTCTTCTCTGATGCTCCTCACCTTGTGAAGACTGTCAGGAATAATTTATGCAGTTCAGGTGTAGGCAGTCACACACGCGCTGTTTGTGGCTTAATGACCACCATTTGTTATGGAAGCATGTACTTGATGTGTACAACAAAGATTGTGAGAGACAGTTGAAAAGAACAGCTCTGACAAATGAGCATGTGCATTTGACTCCCCATTCCAGAATGAATGTCAAACTTGCTGCACAGGTACTAAGCTACAGGGTAGGCAAAGTAATGGAAGTATGGGGATTCTGATAGTCAAGAGACAGCTAAGTTCATTTTGAAAATGGACAGATTTTTTGATTGTTTGAATACCCGTTCACAATCGAAGGGATGTTGAAAAGAAAGCCTGATTTACTTCCTTATAGAACAGTTAATGATGAACGCTTCCAGTTCCTGGCAGAGTTTTTGAAATATTTAAACAAATGGAAAAACCTCTGTTCAAAATAGACCGGGCAATTTCAGTCAGTCTGAACGCAACAAAATGTTTCTGTCACATCAGACATACAAAGGCCTTTGCACAACTCTTAAGTCATTTCCTGAAGCAGTACAGTATTTGCTCAACAGTGGAGTTGAATTTGTGCTTAGCATCAAGTTTTGCCAGGATCCACTTGAAAAACACTTTGGGAGACAGCGAGGTTTGGGCCGCAGATATGAAAATCCAACGATGTGGACTTTTGCCTACAATGAAAACAAACTGAGAATTCAGAGGCAGCTTGCCCTGGAGTTGCAACCAAAAGGCAATGTTCACAGAAAAAGAAAGACATGATGAGCACCAGTCACCAGTCTTGAGCAGCAGCCCAATGAAAAAAGTTAACAGGCGTTAGCAACAGGTATTTCCAATTGGTTCAAAATGCCACAATCGCTGTCAGTATTTAACAGAAAAACATGTCAAGTGCTATCTTACAAAGACTTGACATGCTCAGGTATAAAAACAGAGCAAAGCAGAAAAGGCTGAAAATTAATTGATGTGAAAAAGGAGGGTTGGGGTGAATGGGGGCCATGATTTGGGAGAGCTATCTTGCATCCCTCCTTTTTCTTTTTTTTTTTTTTTTTTTTTTGGGGGGGGGGGGGGGGGGGGGGTTTGTGGAGGGTGGTGGTAGACAGACTTGGCCACACCTCAATATTAGTGTTCCTGCCGTTCTCAAAACAAACTGAAGGAAAACACATTTTGCTTTTTGTGGGCGTTTCCCGTATGTCACACTGTTCTTTTTAGCAGATAAGGTATTAAAACAGTGAATGTGCCAAGACAAAAAGTGCCTGAAGTAGTGGATATGTAGCATCCCTGAAATATATCAAAATTGACTACAACCACTTTTAAAAGAATTTGGGGAAAATCGAGCAAATGTTTGTGTTCTTTCTTTTTATTTTACTTCATCAAATGATAAGCAAAGTAGTTTGGGCATACAGACAATGGATGGGTTATTTACAGAACATGACTTGTCGCCACAATCTGCTGGGTTACATTATGATAACAAGAGTGGGGATGGGTGGGGTGGAGGTGTCAATATGAAAGGGGAAAATGGAAGTACAATTGGTCTGCACTGAAGCTTGTTTCTCAGTCTTCCTTTCATTGATACAGTTGAAAATTGGCCTTCCAACGGGCAAATATGAAGAGCATATCACTATATATAGTTCACATGATTGCGAGTGTGGGCACACACACACACACACACACACACACACACACACACACACACACACACACACACACAGAGAACACTCCAATATTATATCATTTGTTTATCAGCACCAATTTATTTTCTAATGAAGTATGCACAGGGAAAATGTAGGACAAATTTCAGAAAATTTTCAAATAAAGAGCCGATATTGCTGCTTTTAAGTTTTTATGTTGCTGCAACAGATCATTGCTTTTGCCCTAAAACTGAACGATGGGATCATGGCTTATGTCCGAGATTATTCCTCTCACATCTCCTATTGCATAGCAAACTGGCTTACTAGCAACTCATGATTTTAATTGTTAATAACAAAAAAGTACAAAAAAAAAAACCCAAAAAACTGATAAATGTACGGATGTAGTGATGTGCTCCGATCTCCTCAGCCGTTTCTTGTGCTGTCCCAGCAGCAGCAGTGTGGAATGTCCTGATCATGATTACTGCTGCTCTCCTTCTGCCAGTTATACAAACACAGCACATATGTTTCTCTAGGTGAAAAGCTGAACACCAAGATTTATTTCTATCAACCAGTTTGGTCTTAGTCCGTCCCCCCCGCCCCCTCCCCCCAACCCCCCCCCCCCCTTTTTTTTTATCCTACAGGCCGCCTTGCTATGCAAATGTGCATTGTCAGACTAGTCAGAGTGACATAATATGTTGACCAGCATGTTTGATGTTTCACTGTGTATGTCTGTTTTTCTCTAAATGTGGTTATTTATATTTCCCCCTGTGCTTGGTAGACAACGCCACAAGGCATTAAGTGGGTTGGTCTTGCCATAACTGAACTTAATATTTGGTAGCTTTTGCCAATATCATCATTTGAATTTGTCTTTAATCAGAGTAGAAAAGCCATAATTCTAGAGAACATAATCTCTCAGGAAATGGCAATTTTATAATATTGATTTTATTGCTGAAATGTGGACCACAGTGTTAACACTTTGCTCAAAACACATAGTTAACATATGGGGGTGGGAATGAGGGGGACTATGAAGAGGGGGAAGAGGTGGGTGGGGTGGGGTGGGGTGGAGAGGGCTGAGATTCAAATAGCACTGTAGTGAATAAAAGAGAGATGCTTTATTTTAATATGCATCTATCTCTGAGGCAGGCATTTCTTTGAGGGTCTTCCGGAGACTTTTTTCTTTTTTTGATGTTTTCAGCTTTTTCCTGTGTTCATCCATGTATGTTTTGCATGTGTGGTTTATTCTAACTTTGAAATAGAGTTTGGCGATGCCTCTGAGTACTTTCTCTTTTGTGTCGACTGGTGTATCAACACTGTACACTTCATCAAAGAAACAAGTTGAAACGGACTCGGTGTCACAGGCTTTTGAAAAGAATAACTGAAATTGCGGTTTTTCATGATACGATGCGCTGCTGAACAGGGTCCTAAAAGTTGACTCCAGAGTCAAGAAAATCTGGCCTGCATTTGGATTAATTTTTGTTAATCCACCTCTGTCCAGTATTTCTGTGAAAGTCTTTTGTAACTTTGAAGGTGAATTTTCTGCATCACAGTCCGTTTTCTCTTTGTTTTTTTTATGAATCCACTCCAACAGTAAGTGCACATAAACATTCCATAATGCTATCCCTTTCCCCACCATGTTCTAATGTTTGTGCTTGCTTCTTCATTGCATGCACTACATAGCCCCCAATGTATTGCACTATGTCTCTCTCTTCTTCAGCTATTTCAGGACAATGGGGAAACGTCCTCTGAAAAGGTTCATCATAATTTTTGAACACCAGACGTTCGAAGGTGTTCAGACATAGCCATGGCGCAATTACAGGTGATGTTGCCTCTGCAACTTTTCTGCAGTTCACTTGCAGTTCTCTGTGAAAGTTCGAGAATGCCTTTTCTCTTGCTGCATTCTTAAACTTCCCTCTTGGCACCAACACTTGTCAAAGAACTGCAGCAATGACAATAACTGTTTTCCTGAAAAAAGAGAAACAATCCACGTTTGCTGTAAGAAGTATGTTGACACAGACCTGAATCAAAGACCAACTATAAAATCTAAAAAAAAAAAAAAAAAAAAAATTAACCCGAGTCATTTTTATGCAAACCAATTAACTTGTCATCAATCCTAGTACCCATTTCCTCATACCAGCCACACTTTCATAAATGATTAACATTTTCATTCACCGTAATCAATATTCATGTAATTCCCACTAGTAATATCATGTGAAGTGACATCTGCAGTTCCATTTAAGCAACACCGTACTAATGTTGAAAAGCGATACAGTTAATGATGTCCCTAATGAGATCCCAATGATCAGATTTGATCTGATCTGATCTGAGATGTACGCTTAAGTTGTTTAGCCATTCCTGACCCATGTGTCAAACAAAATGCTGATTACTAAGCTGACATCTTAAATTGCATCCCACGTAACATAGTGATAGAAACAAGGACAGTGCCTTTGCTCCCATAGGAACATAAGCAATGTTACATGATCCTCAAACCAGTCCTCTGTAGCTGATCTCAATTTAAGTGGATGTCACTCAATTCATCATCACACTGAAGTGAATATCACTCTGCTGGATATCACTTGGGTAAAATGCTATTAGTTCTAAACTGTCAATAAAAACAATTACGTTTAGTTCTAAACCATCAATAATTAAAAACATTTACCTTGTCGAGTTATATTGTGCATTATTTTGTTTCTTAGTCAATAATTTGTAAGTTTCTCCTCCTTGAATTCCGACACGAGACCATGCTAGAACCAAGATTTAACTGTAACGAAGTACATACTATACAGTACACTATACTCATACACATGAACCCAATAACTGAAAGACATTAATTATCCTGAACATGTTTGGAAAATGAAATGCTTTTACAAATACCTGCAAGTATATTTTTCACAAAACTGTTGATAAAGAACAATACATTCCACTAGTTCATATTGCAAAATCAACCTGTGAATTTTCCATACTTCTAAAGCAAGTGTATACAATGACAATGAATCTAAATGTTCTATGTTACGAGTTCCTACAATCTGTCGCCATCGCAAGAGACAGAAGAGGGTGTATATATAGAAAAAAAGAGCATGCAAGAGTATTTCACTGTTTCAGTGTATGTGGCACAAGCTAAATTTGCATTGTCACAGATAACAAGCAACTTTCAAGGGATTCAACAGAATGTGTTAAGACTAATAAGAGTCCAGATCATATAATAATGAACATAATCTAAATGTACAGCTGGCTTAGAATGTGTAATTTTAAGACCTGAAAGAACATGACATGTACTTGGACTGGAGAAATGACTTTTAAAAATAATTATTACTCACACTGTCTGCCATTTTTGCAGAATTCTTGAACTTCTTCTGGCATACAATCATCTGTCATCATTGATTTGCAGGCCTCCTCCACAATGTCAGCGTTCAACTGAAAGTTACAAAGTACAACTATGTTATAATTTTTCAAATAGTTAACTCAAGTACATAATGCACTCATGCACAACCACCACTGTCTCACTCCTTGTGTAGTTGATGCTTTCTACTTATGTATAAACTGCTTCAAAACAACAGATATTAGGCATTCACTGTTCTCCATGAAGACAATGCAACACCAAAGAAATGGTTTAAACTAGATCTTCCTTTTTTCTCTGTTATTGTGGTTTTGTTCACCCATCAATGCACAATTTTTTTTTTTCCACTGGTCATGAACCAATCCCATTTTCATCTTTGGTTCTTTTATGTGCGCAAGGAGCACGCTGTAACTTAGTATAAGTGTAAACGGGACCTGGGTCCTTCACCTGTATACATCTGAAAGAGTTGAGTAAAAAGACCACACTTCAGGTCAACTGAAGATGGCTGGAAATCTATGTAGAAGCCAGAATAAATGGCGGTGAGGGATATTTGGTGGAGGAGGGGTGGTATGTGTGTGTGTTGGGGTGGGTGGTCCTAATGTGGCAACCACAACATTGAAAAACCCTGCCATGGGTCAGGTTTTCTGGCATCTCACTGACAACAGTATTAAAGTTCCAGTTCAATGATTCACAGGCAAATCTGAATCAATCACAAACTTCATTTCAACCACTCAGGACACCTTCATAACTTTTAACGGGGTGAATTGGGCCAGTTCAATGGGGATTGAAAAAAAAAAGTATCACTGCTATCAGCTTGATAATAACAAAAGTTTTCTAACAGTTCATAACAAATGTGTATACTGTGAAAGCATGCTAATTTACACATTTATGTATTCAGTCACTGTGAATGTATTTGTAAACACCAAATAAATTAATACTAACACAAGATTAAACCAAGGATAAATACCATCTTTCTATAAAACATAAAAACAGCGAACAAAAGTCCTCACATTATGCATTCTCATGGTATACTATCCTTTATTTTCCACAACAGTTGTGAGAATGACAGCTGTTTCTTACCAAGATAATGCTACCAGCTGAAGTTGCAGGAGTAGGCTTGTCTGTCTCTGGATCATGTTCCCAAAGATCATTGGAAAGCAAGTGTTCACCACATTCTTTCTGAGAAAAGAAAAAAAAAATGATGAATGCAACATTTCAATGCTACTGTTCATAAACTGTCTTTATTCTTGATAACAAAAAAGTGAAACCCATATACAGAAAACAAATTTGTGGTGGATGAACAAGATGGCATAAAAAATTGTAATACAGTGATATTTGCTTTTGTAAACCAAAAGTCATGAGATGAGTTGATGAATTTAAAAAGCTGAAAAAAAAAATCAGCTTGTAACACCCAAGTATACTGCAAAGTGAAATTGTACTTCCTTTTGATTACTTTAAATCACAATGATATGCAGTGATTTAGTCCTCTCAGTCGTCACAACTGCACTGAGCATACACACACACATGTACACCCACACCCACGTCACAAATGAACATGGTATCTTTACAGTGGTTGCAACACTATGCATATTGCCACTATTGGAATTTTTTTTAAATGCAGACATAAATAAAGGCCTAACATAGATCTACAAGCTAAGGCATCTGACTCGAAATCAGTCAGGCACCCAAGTCAGTTTCTTCGTCACCGTTCACACGAGTCACAGTGGCAGTGTTTACAACTTGAATTTTGCCCTTGCCATACATATTTTATTGTATTGATCATTTAACTCATCTTATACCACAACTTTACTGAGTTAAATATTAACAGTCTTCAGCGGAACAATAAAAAATAAACATAATACTGAAAAATCTTACCAAAACAAGCCGGCCGATGTCGAAGTCTTCCATGTTGAAAATCGAAACCGGAAATGAAGCATGCACCCGTATTGCCTCGAGCCTCGGGACGGCACATCGCCGGCGAACCGCGTGAGTGACGTCAGTGTTGGCGGTCCCTTTCTTTCACGTCTCTGCCCAGAACAAGCATTAGGCTAGTCCAGGCCCACCTACCATTCATACACACTTCCACCCGACACGTGTTTGCGACAAGTCGTACGCATTGCACAGGTGCCCACATCACCCAGCGAAGATAATTACGACATTGAAATTGAACACAAGGTACACCAAGTTTTCTCTTTATTTGTATCTGTGGGAAACCTATTTCAGTTCATCTACTGTTTGATTACCCTGCGTCAACGGAAATTTAAAGGGAGAAAGGTATGACTGTTGGAAAGTATCAAAATGAAACTTATTTTGTGTGAACTATGCAATACTGATATCGCAACTGTTATTATTCAGATTATCATGAGGATCCAAACCCTAAAAGTGTTCGAACCTTTATGATAGGTTTCAGGTATATATTCAGATTTATCGACAAGTGTTTTTTTTTTTTTTTATCGTTTATCGTATACTATCATCAGTGAAGAGACGTTCAATCAACAAGCACCAAATTTGGCAGAGATGGCCAGTTTTATGTCCTGAACAAAACCTGATTTAGAGCCACCATGAAAAATTTGTATAAACGTGTTTTTTGGGGGCATTTTTTCAAAATGGCCGACACAAAAAATTGGAATATATTTTTCATAATTGTTCATTTAATGCTACAAACACCAAATCTGGCTGAGATGGACAATTTCATGCCTTGAACATAACCAGATACAGGTCTATTTAAAAAAAAAAAAAGGGAAATTTGTGTATTTGAGCAATTTCCAAGATGGCCGCCAGCAAAAAGAGAGTTGTATGCTGTACAGTCATTCATTTTCACACATAACACCAAATAAGTAAAAATAAATAAATAAAAATCATAACAATAAATAAATGAATAAATAACTAATGAATGAAATAAAATGAAATAAGTAAAAAAAAAAATATATAAAGACATAAATGGATAAATAAACAAATGAACAATTTTAATGGTGGTGATGGTGATGATAGTAGTTATGTCTGGGTAGTTGTATGTGGGGGTGTGGGTAATGAGAGAATGGAAATGATCAATGGGTGGTAAGATGTTGTTAGGAGAGGGGAAAAAAAGGGGGGGGGGGGGGACAGAATATGGAGGGGGGGAGGGGGGGTGGAAGATGGTAAAGAGGAGGGGAGAGAGAGAGATAAAGAGTTCATATCCCTCCTCCCACACAAACGTATGCGTGGTGTGGGTGGGGGGGGGGGGGGGGAGAAATTCATGCAATGGGTGGGGTTGGGGAGGGGGGAAGAGAGGGGAGGGTATTATGTGTGAATTATGGTCAAAAGAGACTAACTGTGGGGAGTTTTCACACACATACACACCCATTCTCTCTCTCTCTCTCTCTCTCTCTCTCTCTCTCTCTCTCACACACTCTCGCACACACACACACACACACACACACACACACACACACACACGCACACACACACACACACACACACACACACACACACACATACATATATATATATATATATATATTTTTTTTTTTTTTTTTTTGATGATGATGATGATGATCATCATGTCACACGTGGGATAAACAATGCTATAGGATGTTGGTCATTGTCATGAGTGAATTAACATGATAGTGTTGGTATGATAATGCCAATTGAGCAGAAAAATTGAAATGATCAATGATTGATGATGACCGTTGTCATAGTGACCGTTGTCATAGGTGAAATCAACACTATCACACACACACACACACACACACACACACACACACACACACACACACACACACACGGGGGGGGGGGGGGGGGGGGGGGGGGGGGTGTCTGAATAAATGAAATATATATAATAATTATAATAAAGGTTATTGGGTGATGGCCATTTGAACAACAGTGCTGCAGGATGATAATCATTCTTGTTACTAAAATTTAAAGAAAAATGGGAACCTTGATGGGTGATGGCCATTTGATAACAACAGTGCTACAGGATGATAATTATTCTTCTTACTGGAATCATAACTGCAACTAAAGGTACTGTGGGATGCTGATCATTGTCACAGGTGAAATGATGTGGTGGCAGTAGTATAATGATGCTGGTTGAGGTGGGAATCAATGACTGATGGGTGATGATCATTAGAGATCAACAGTAGTGTAGGGTGGTCTTCTTCCTTGTTCACTTAGGTAGGAACCCTGGTGGTACTGGCGAAGGCTGCTGTATATGAAGGCCCTCCAGTGGTCAATAGGGCTTTCCCTTCATCAGTGTGTTGGCAGGCTAGGTCACTGGGCTGTACTGCATGGATGATTTGAAGACTTGCCATTGTGGAATATAGTGGACATGTGATGGCTTAGCCTGAAGTGCCCTGTCCTCAGTCTCACAAAGGTCTGATCTGGGCATCCTGTAGTGCCCATCCCTCTTGTTGAAGTAGGGTGCTGCTCAAGCCATCTGCTTTTTGATTTTTGGTTCTCCTTGATAATACTTTTGATTTTTTCCAAGAAGATTTCCTGTGTTCTAGTTGGGGCTGCTGTTCTCCTTCCTTTGCAAAATGGTCAGCTTCCTCATTGCCATATATATTGCAGTATGAAGGTGATCACTGGATGACAATATTTCCAGTGACTGATGGATGCTGAATATTTGGGATCAGCAGTACTATAGGGTGAGGGTCATTGTCATGTAGGTGGAATAATGTAGCATTAGTACAATGGTGCCAGTTTGGGGAACAAAGGGAGATATCAATGACTGGTGGGTGTGATGATCATTGTCATTAGTGATATACTGTAGGATGATGGTCATTGTGATAAGTGAAATAATGTGGTGGCATTTATTAGTATATACTGCTGCTGGTTCAGGAAGAGGGGGGGGGGGGGGAGGGGGGATGACTGATGGGTGATGATCATGGATCATTCGAGATCAACAGTACTGTAGGATGATGATCATTGTTATATAATTTGGATGATGATGTGGCATTGGTGTAATAATGCCAGTTAGGGGTATGAAGTAGGTAAACAATGACTGATGGATGATGATTATTGTCATGGTGTGAGTGTGATTCACAGTAGTGTGGGATGATGGTCATTTACAAAAGTGGAATAGTGTGTACTAGCCTCAGTATGTTAATGCCAGTTGGGGGAATAGAGGAAATGATCTATGACTGATGGATGATGACCATTATCACAAGTGAGATCTACAGTACTACAGGATGATGATCATTGTCATAAGTGAGATATATGTGGTGGCATTAGTGTGAAAATGCCTGTTGGGAGTGGAAAAAGGAAAATGATTGATGATAAATGGATTAGTTTGAATCATTCCAGCTCTTTTCCTTTCCCACGACCTCTCCTCCATCCCTTTCTCTCTATACCCCTTCCCCCAATTTCCCAATCCCACCTTATTCTTATGCACACCCCATGTACATATATAGCATATCTGTAACATAACATATAGAGCATAATATATATACCCCAAACACCATCTCCACCATCCAGGTATGCATACTCATAGACACATACATATATGTGAACAATCTATATGCATTATATATATATATATATCCCCCCCCCCCCCCCCCCCCCCCCCCCCCCCCCTCATACACACCCTCAAATGCCCTCTTCCAAGAATAAGACTTCTCATCTACTACTCGCTCACTTTCTTTAACACACTCTCAAGTGCCCCCTTCAAACATAAGACTCATCTACCACTCTCTCTTTTCCTCTCTCTCTGCTTCTGTTGTCTTTTCCCTCTATCTGCCTCTCATTTTCCTCGAGGTGAAATGGGATTGGACACTGAATTTTCGTTCTTCCCATTGCACACACACACGCGTGTGCGCGCAGACACGCACACGCACACACACGCGCGCGCGATCACGTACGCAGGCACGCATGCATTCACCTCTAAAGACGAAGTTTTCACTGGCAATTTACGGACACGCGATCGGAGGCGGCCATTTTGATTTTTCCCGCTGCGGGTCTATACAAAGTTATGAAACATTAAGGAAACAAAATAAGGCCAGCAAAGTTTTGGATAAACATATGTATTTTCATACACGATATATCATTGTCCAACGTGTTATCATTGGAAAATAATTTTAGCTTGCATTCATTTTGCTTGATAATATTCACTGCGGGCACCTCGCGCTAGAAAATCGACTGCAATTTTGGCTCATCTTTTTTTTATTTCACAAAATAAAAGATTTTGAAGTGGCTTCAAATCTGAAATCAATTATAACATTGTAAAGAACAATATACCAAAGTATTGTGCTTCTTGCACGACGTGCACAATTCTGGTTAATTCTGCAACATAGAACCCCCACTATAAAGGAAACCACAATAATTTCGAGCAAAGCTGCCCTTACACGGGAGTGGGCTACGAAAAAAGAAATCGCCCCCCCCCCCCCCCCCCCCCCCCCCCCCCCTAGGGGGTAACAGGCTTTTTCAACCTGAGAGGGGTATATATGAACATCTTTCTGATTCCTTTGTCCGTCTAGAATCGTCTCAACACATGACAGGCAATTTTTTTTTGCCTGGGGGAGGGGGTATATGAAAATCTTTCTGATTCCTATGTCTGTCTAACATTCTCAAAAGATACAAAGCATTCGGCTATGTCTACGTTTGTCCTAATAAGAGGTGACCGTCTCCTGAGGGACATGTCAATGAATTACTCAAAGCTACCCATCGTTAGGTTTCCTCATACAGTGGTACACTTGGACATAGCCAGGGTTTTCGTTATGTGCGGAGCGGTGGAGAGAAGGAAAGGGGAGAGAGTAGAGGGGGTAGGATGGAGTTTGAGGAGTGGGATGGAGAGAGGGAAACTATCTAGATCGTTCGGGTTACTGAACGCACGAGTGTCTGGTTCTGAGTTGGGATGGATGAGCGAAAGGGTCCGAAGTTGCCACATCTCAACATGACGAAGTAGGGTAAGAGGGAAAGGGGGATGGGGTACTGGAAGGGGTAGGAGGAGCGGGAGGGGTGGGGACTGGGATCAGCTGTATGACATGTCCATGGCATGCTTTAAGTGTTACCAATCTGTCCTGCTGCCAAACTCTCCTTCCCATGTGACAGGGAACAGCATTACTACGGAGAGAGGAGCACACAAGAGAATATTTTCATTCTCTTGTCTGCAGAGCAGTGTTGTTTTTTTTTTTACTATGGTTCCCAATGCATACTCTAGCAGGCTGTCCGTCGTGCTTGGATAGCGAATTCGTTCCAACGACAGGCACTCCAAAAGTGGAAAGCCGATTAACAATCATTCCCAGTGGAAAGGGGGGGGGGGGGGGGGGGGGGAAGATTCCCTTTAGTACTCCACTCCAGTACAAACGTTTCTTTCCCTTGAATATCAAGAACACTTTCGGTGCATAGTAGAGAACTTTTACGTAACAAGAGAACGCATCCTGGCTTCATATTTCAATGAACCAGCTTCAAGATTTTAACGAAAAGAATGTTCAGAGAGAGGAGGGGACGTGAAAGAAAATCTTTACGGTAGAAGGGTCGCGGTGTGCCATGAACGCAATCTCATCAGAGCTGAAACCCGTGTTGGGGTGTACAGAAGCGGACCTCGAGACGTCATGAATTTGTTACATCACATTTAATTTCAATCCACAATATTACAGTGTTCAGTAAACACTTTTTTTTTTTTTTGAATTCACAGGTATTGAATTCACAGGTATTGAATCTCTCCATTTCTCTCTCTCTCTCTCTCTCTCTCTCTCTCTCTCTCTCTCTCTCGCTCGCTCGCTCGCTTCCTCTCTCCCTCCCTCCTTCCCTCCCACTTCCCTCCCTCCACATGTGTGTTTGTGTGCGCACGTGCACGCGCGTGCGTATGCATGAGAGCGCACGGGCGTACATAATTGTCTTGAGAGAGAGAGAGAAGGGGGGGGGGGGGGGGACAAAAAAGAACCGAGTTAAACTGGTTCATCCAATGGAATCACTGGTCACCCACATCATTCACGGACACCACGACTTACACTGGTATCTCCGAATTATTTTGATTCAACAATAGAATCACTGGCCATCTGCACACGCACACACATGCACGCGCGCGCGCGCACACACACGCACGCACGCACGCACGCGTGCGCGCACACGCACGCACACACACACACACACACACACACACACACACACACACGTGCGCGCGCGCGCACCACACAACTATGAATCCCAGCCAATGGATCTCATAATTATTTTGATTCAGGCAATGGAATCAACGAGTGCATCCCGACGCATGCATAACATAAAGAGTTGGGTACCTTGCGGTCTACAACATCCAGTTGTAAGTTGTGTTCGATCCCCCTAAACCGTCCATTGTACCAACAGCTCGGACTTCTCCACCAGTCAGAACCTTAATATTTCAAGCGTTTACTTCGAACCATAGCCATCAAGGTGTAAACCACCCCATAGGTTGAAGTCTTGCCGAAGGTGTTCACCCCTCAAGCCAAAGCAAACCGTCATCAAGACCAAAAAACAGGCCGACAGTCATTGAACCGTAACGTCGATGCCCTGCCCCGATTGCCTTCCCTCGAGCTCACGGGAGCTTCCAATGAATAGCTATTGGTGGAGGTAATATACCTTCCTCGTCCAAGACTGGCAGTTTGACAAGTACTCATGTCACTACACTACTGCATATGCAAATTACTACCCGGTTACTCTTCCTCCTTCAACCTTTAAATTTGGGGTGCCGCCACCGGTGGTACTGGAGTTAGTACACCTGAAGGACCCAAGGAAACTGACCTCATCAGTGCCATTATCTTTATTTTGCTTTATGGACAGGGAACATTCGGCTGACTCATCACGTGGACATGAAAAGCTTTATTTCGGATTCATGTCACAAATTACAGGTATTGTTAAACGTTTATCTCAGAACATTATAAAAATAGACATGAATTTCATTTCTTTGAAGAGAAATACAGATTATTCCTTTTTTTACGTCAGCATTCGTCCTGCTAGAGATTTTGTTAATACCATTTGATGCAAAAATGACCACTGCAGTGAATGAGGTATGAAACTTTTAAAATGGCGTTCGGAAGACTTCAGTTGAGGGAAGACAATGATTTTCTGCGCAGAAAATTAATAACAGATTCGGAATGAGTCGCTCCTCATGTGCTTTACTTTTATCCGGATATGAACACATGTGAACACCGACATCGGTAAAAGGTTAAGACCCCACGGAAACCACTGCCATAAGGATATTACTTTATAAACCGTGGCTTCTGGTGTTCATGATCAATAGTAGTTATATGAATGAATGGATCTGGAATCTTCCCTTTGATACTTATCCACCAAGGCCTTTGCACCGAAAGGAAAGGTTTCCGTGAACCAGTTACTACTTTTCAACAAAATTTTGTTTAAATCGTTTTTTTTTTTTTAAGGGATTCATTTTGTTTTCATATTCAAAGTTTGAAACCGGCCAAGTGACAAACGGATGTGACGGCAAAAGGTTAGTTGGTCTGCGGACGAAGGATGAATAAAGAGTTGAGCCAGTGTTGAACCTGTGTGGCGAATACCCTTGCCCACCTATGTGGCCAGTGAACCCGAAAGATACTGTTAAGTCATTAGCACACCTGACTTTTCACTCTGCCTAATGAACGCATATTGCTGTCTTGAAGAAAAATGAATGTCTGGTGTTCAAATGAGCTGTTGTCATTGCGAGTTTATAACAAGAAAAAAATACTTTAGCATCCCACAGACTTGAGCACTGAGACAATGCTTTTGATATGGACGTGCGTGTCTGTCCCGTAATTCAACCCCACTGAATTAAGTGTACCGTTGTCAATCGTTGCAAGACTGGGTTGAAGGGCCGACTTCTCGTCTCACAAGCCAACATTCGAAACCTGTTTTCCTAAATTCTAAACTCAGCAGATTTAGTGTTGTGCAGTGCAGTTTAGTTTTTCATGTGCAGTTCTTGTTGATATGGCTCTGCGTGCGTGTTGTAATAGATACTGCACATCGAACTGATCACTGAAGCGGCGTCGGCACAAACATGGCCATGAAGA
The DNA here is from genome assembly GCA_016801955.1 of Conus betulinus. Taxonomy (NCBI): domain Eukaryota; kingdom Metazoa; phylum Mollusca; class Gastropoda; order Neogastropoda; family Conidae; genus Conus; species Conus betulinus. The sequence continues at coordinate 17,634 of JADBJO010003232.1, forward strand.
AAGCCCCCTGTGGGTTATGAGTGGATAGTTGCGAACAACATTGATAAGGAAAAGCCTAGTGCCAAACTTTTTTTTTGGGGGGGTCAACTTTTCATTTTCAATATTGCAGATAGGTCTAAGCAATGTTTCAGCCAGAGTGATTCGACTTGTCAAGCCTCAAAATTTGCTACAGATGCTGGTATTGTTAGAAAGCACAGGCCTTTCGTTTGCAAACACGTTGAATCGTTTAAAAATAGGCGAGTGAATTAATAGATCAATTAGAAAATGTAGCCAATTAACTGCATAAGCAAACTTGGTCTTTATGGCCGTTTGTAGATTTTGTTAAATTAAAGTCAAGTATATGTGCACATGAGAACGCACGTAGGTAAAGGTCGAACAAGGCATGATCTGCCCAACTAGTCCATTCTTTTTTTTTTTTTGTTTTTTTTTCGTTTTTTTTTTTTTTTTTTTTTTTTTATTTGCTGTCCCAACCTCTGCGCCACCTCAGAGGCAGTGCACTCACGCCGCTCATTTCGGCACCCCGTCCACAGCCACAGCCTGGAGGGCCCCGCCGCAGCCCCGGCACCGACAATCCACAGGGAGCAGTCACCATCAAGTCGTCAAGAGGCAAACCCACCAGAGGAGACACTGCACTTGTTGCCGAGTCACTTCGGTGGTGTTCAGTGGCGTCTGTTCTAATCTAACATACGCAGGACACCACCTACTAAGCCCCCTACTGACAATAATTGCTTAGTCGCGGAGCCGACATGAGTGAGCTCTCCCGGAGGGCGCCACCACGTCAGTCCAACGACAGTCCCATGGACTCGCCGATACCGGTGACCCCGACGGAACAAACCAAGGCCACAGACGTGGAGAGGACATCGAAACTGAGGTCACCATGCGAGCAGGGCATGAAGGGCCACAGAATTTGAGACACACTTTTTTCTAATGCTGGTCAATGAGAATGAGGATGTGTCAAGGGCGTGAAACTTCTCACAAAAGGCATTAAACGCTTAGAGGGCAAAGGGACGTTGTTCGTAGTATACAAATAGGTAATAGACCCATTAACCAGTGTGCCTTACCCACCGCACACGGTCGAACTGTGTCAAGAAGGACGAAGTGGTCAGGTGACAGACACCTAAGGTAGTAGGGGTTCGGACCTTCCCGATAATGAGGGGGGGGGGGGGGGGGGGGGGGGGGGGGGGACGTAACCACTAGGACCTCGGTGCATCGAGTGGGCGCTACATACTCAGTCAGCTGAGGTCGCTTTGTAAACAGTAATTGAAGAGCATGAGTCTTGGGCTCGTTCAGATGGTATGGCCGTGGGGCACTGAGTTGGTTCTATTGTCAGGCTGGTTGAATGCGCGTGGACGGTCGTCGTAGCTTTTCTCCAGGATAATTATTGTGTTAAGTGACCCCCGAAGTCGGCGGGAATTTCGATGTCCATCTGGTGCCAAGTGTTTGTTTGCTAACCAACTAGGTAGGGATGTGTGTAAATGCTGATGGGTGGAAGAATGTAGCGAATGGAGAATTCAGGGTACTTGTGAACAGGGGGTTTGAGAAGCAGCATGGACAAAGGCATGTCCCGAAGGGGGATCCTTTGTTGCATCCCAATATAAACTGAGGGAGGACGACGTGAGAGGAGAACAATACCAGGAGAGAGAGAAAGCAGGGGAGAGAGAGAAGGGAGGAGAGTGAGCAGGACGGCATTGGGTCGAGAGAACGTGGTCTGGGAGATAGAAGACAGCAAAGTCTTAGGGTTAAAGACAAGCAGGAAGAGAAGAAACCTAAGTTTGAAACCCAGAGGTGGGTGAAGACACAAACTGATTTGAACCCAGAGGTGGGTGAAAGAGACGAAGAAGAAGAGTTCTACGTCGAGATCCCAGAGACGACCACGAGGACCCAGTCCTGATACCTGGAGCCAGTCAACCAAGGGCGTCATCATCAAGCAGTGCTGAAGAAGACTCAAAGAGACTTTTCAAGAACTGTGGTGTGGTGTGAAAGCGTGGTTGTGTGTGTGAAAACCTGGCCAGGTAAGAAGTCATTTATTATAACCCGGGATTAGGAAGTATTGATCTTTTATGTATTGATTTGTCTATGTTGTACAATTGGATTTTCGTGTTTGATTATAAGTAGCATAGAAATTGTATTTCTTGTGCTCAGTCGTGTTAGGGAAAGAAACGAATGCGTGACATCCCATTCCCAGAGAGAGGTGAATGTTTGGTGAGCGCATGAGTGTGCATATGCGGGTGCGAGAGCAGAGATAACCTTGGTGTGTTACCTGACTAATAATACATCAACTTAGTGCACTTAAGCAATGCCATCACGATTGGTCAGGAAATTTGAGCAACACTCTCAGAAACGCATACATTTAAGTGGACGAAACTCGAATGTGTGGTCCCAGTCTTCCCAATTGAGTCCGCAGCAAACTCAACTCTGGGTAGGAGCCGGTCGGGGCAGAAAAAACCCAATGACTCTGATGGGATTCGAACCCACGACCGCCCAGCCGGGAGTCCGCGACGCTAACCACTTCGCTACGGCGGCTGGTAACTAGTCCATTCTACATGAAAGCAAAAATATCCCCGACAATGAAAGTTCGTACATGCTGTGAAGTTACTTCTGCCTAATCCATCTTTACCCCTGCAAGGTAAGATGATCTGAGAAGGAAAGTAAGTTTCTGAATCCCTCAGTGGTCTGCTTTCCGTTAAAAGCCTATCTCCTCTTAATGGGAGTCATATAGACATCACCGTTTACACCTCCCTGTCAGATGAAGCAAGTAAATTCAGACACTTGCCCATATTCGCTCTTTGGAGTGGTTCTGGCTAGTCCCCCGAATCGTTCTTTGGAGAAAGGTTTTGGAAGTGCATGAGTTGTAGAGCTGGCTCAGCTTTAGGATTTTCCCCCCCCCCCCCCCCCCCCCCCACACACACACACACACACACACACACACACTCCTGACTTTTGAGACAGTTTTCAAAGAGGAGTAATCTGGAACAAAGTGGAGGTGACTTTGTTTTTTATTCCCAGGAAGGTGGGTGGGGATGGAGGTGTCCAGAGGGCACATGCCATTTCTCATCCACCGAAGAGTTTTTGGGCGTGGAGTGGTTACAGCAAGTTATTCCAGTTTTGTACCACAAATCTTCAACGGAATTGGGCGAGTCGTGAATCACGTGCCAACTTCATCAGTAGGTCGTGTGAAACGGTTACAATGCTACTGGACGATCCCGGATCCATCGTGTGATCCTGATCCGCATCATGGATCTGCACCAAAATTTTATGAGTTCGTCCATTGACTTAATTCCGCCTTCCCTCTCGGGCTGTTTGAATAAACATATTGTACTAAAAGACTGACAAAAAAAAAAAACCCCAAGACATTACAAGCTGAATCATGGCATGGGTAACACGTTTGGGAAAAAAGCAAATCTGCTGTATGCAATTTTTAGAACGGAAGCGTTCGTTTGTTCTATGGGACTGTGTTGGGGCATCACAACTCTCGTTTGTCTCTGTTGCACTTATTTTTGAATTTCAATCGTCAGTTTCATGTTGTCGACATCGTATTTATTAGGCTGAATTGCACCCAACTCGGATTGAAATCTCGATCCACATACCCCCTTTGAGGGGGGAAAAGGCCGATTAAATGGACTTTCCCACCTCTCGCTATTCGTTTGTCACCTCTCTGTGCACCTTGGCCCCTGGCTGAGCTCCCAGCAAGGTAGGTTTGTGATTTAACAGTACTGTCATGCCCCATCTATGTTGGGTATATTTTAGGTATGTACTCCTATCCCCCCATACCAGCAGTTTTTTTTTTTTTTTAATCCTGTTTCGAGTAAAAAAAAAAAAAGACTGTCTCATTGGACAGAGGACAGACATGTCGACGAGTCGCCTGATCCCTATCCCCTTCCCTCCGCTCACTCACCTGTTGTCTGTTCTGTTTCAGTCACCCATCTCGTGACCTGTCACCAAGGACATCATCCTCGTTCATTTCATGGAGCAGCCGAGGGAAATGTTTGTGCGAATTCTCCTTCCCCAGACTGCCCGGAAATATTAAACACCCTAGAGATGTCAGGCGATTCGGATACACAACCAGGCAACGGTACCATGTTGGTCAAGCTGGAGCCAGACAGTACACCTTATCTCCCGATGTGCGATCCGTTCACTGAGAGAACGGCACAGAATTGCTGTCCAGAAGATCTTATGACTGTGGATGATGTGCGATGCTGCTCGGCAACATGTGTCGGCTCCGTCCATTCTTCCATGCTGCAGGACCCGTGCTCTGGGCACTCGATGGCTGCACATGAGGCACAGCAGGAGGTAAAGCAGAAAGGTGTGAAACAGAAAGGTGTGAAGCAAAATGGCTTAAAGCAGGAGTCATCCACAGAAGGAAACCAGAATCCCGTTGTAACTTCAAGATTCGAAACCACACCTTTTGCACAGAAGTCATTCCCGTTAGGTCTTAAAAGCACACCGGATACATTTCAGGTTAAAGCAACAGGAAACTGCAAATTCAAAATTCAGACTCTGGATTTATATCCGTCTGGGCGAGGCCTCTACTCGCAGCAAAAACTGCGTGGGAAAGATTCTGACTATAAAGGCATGATTGGATCCGTTACAACGCGACGATTGAAAGTTCCCATTGGATGTAGCACCCCCCAAAAATCACACGTGTCCAAAAGCTACGGCCAACCTCAGCTGGTTCTGTTCCAGAAAGCACAGGCAGGTTATGCGGGAACAAGCGTGAATGGCACAGCGACTGATGATTCCATTTCTCATGGAATTAAGAGTATACCCCGCTGTGACTTTGACGAAGCAGGCACTGCAGCTCCCACAAACTTGCAGGAACCTATCGCATCAAAGCCATTCCATTTGAACATCTGCAGCATTGACGGTAGTCCAAGACTCGTCCTGTGCAGCACACATCGTGAGGCAGCCTTTAGTTTCTGCACACTCAGATGGAAGCTGTTATGTGCGACGTGCCTCAGAAACTATGATGACCTCAGCTGGGTAAAGCCTCTGCATTTGGCATCGGAGCACCTTCTTCTCGAACTGAAAACAATGCAAGACTACATTGGCACATGTATCCCTCTTTGTTTGCTTCTTGGTCGTAAAGTATTAACAGAGTCTCGGGAACTGTGGGGCAAGGAACACGCCAAGTGTCAAGACGAGGCAACCCAAGAAATTCGAGAAAGCACCAATGCAATCAGCGTGACTTTTGATCTGTTGGAGTTCACTGAAAAGCTGCTCGATGCTTTGTGCAGAAGGAACTTCAGCAAGAGTCTCTTGCGTATCTGTGGAGGAGGCTTAAAACCTTTGCTGGATAAGGTCTTGCATATAGCAAGGGAAGTGGTAATGGAACCTTACATGCTGGACTTCTGTCGTCGTGACACAGCGTCGAGTTGCATGGCACTATTTGTCGACACTGAGGCGAATGAAAGGCACAATGAAGAGAAATGTCCCCACCCCATTGCCAGGAACTCCATCAGTACCAACTTCAGATCCTGATGTTCATTGGGAAGATCAGGGAGACTGCGAGCAGACAAGAGATAGCAAGGGGAAGGAACCCGTGTGGGGGGTCGCTATCCGTGAAGTGAAGCGTGACGGGTCTGAACTTGTTCGTTGCCACCCTGCACCCAACCCTCAAATCGTTTTGATGAAAAAGCTACACGAGTTCTCTCTCAAGCATTTGAGATTGATTACCAGTCGTCCTCGGATTACCAGTCGTCCCTCACTACCGCTGTGGTCGCTTGTTAGTGAGATGAAGACAGGCAGTGTTGCCGACTGGTTTGACGACCCGTCCCTCGTCTTCGGCAAACACGAGAAAGACGAGCATCCTTCTGACGTCTTCACGCGGCCGGCGTGTTCAGCAGCCAAGTACAAGCTCGATCGTCAGCTCGGTGTCCATTGTGACGGAGATGATGAAAAGCCGGCGCACATCACTGCGTTGCACTGGATGGAGTCCAATGTGGTGGTGGGAGTGGATGAGGCCAACGGCTGTCTGAAAACGTTGGACCTGTCAACCTCAAAGACGTTCAAGTTCATGGAAGGGACCAGTCCTATCGGCCTGTGTTCTGCAGGTAACTGGGGATTTGGTCTGTCTGTGTCAGCCAGTCTGTCTGGGAGTCTGTCTCTCTGTCGTTCTCCACTGAAAAGATGTTAGGCTTTTTGTGCATATGGGACAACCACGGTGTTAAAAGTATAGGTCAATTCATCAAACAGGAGCCACCAGTTTTCAGAAACTTTTTCGTCGGTATTTCAACATCAAACGTTTCTGATTCATGTTTGCTACCATGTTTAAATAGATGTTGGCGCACCTTAACGAACGTTCAGGTGTTGGGTTTGTTTCGTATTGCTATTAATTCAAGGAGCTAATGCAATAGATCAGCCACAATATGTGTCTGGTAATCTGGGTGACTGTCGTTGGTTCCCAAGTATTTCGTTTGAAGCAGAGACTGACAGACAGAGCGCTCGTGTGCGTGTGCTCGTGCAAGCGTGCATGCGTGTGTGTGTATGTGTGTGCGTGTGCGCGCGCGCACGCACGCACAGATTGACCCTTTGTAGCCAGGGAACGCTAAAAAAAGGAAAAAGTCCATTTATAACAATGCAAGGTCGTGTATTTTATGTGCATCTCGCGCATATTGTGTGTGCACATGTAGGTGCCCGTACGTGAGTCTGTGTCCCTGTGTGTGTGTGTGTGTGTGTATTTGCTTGCTCTTTTACAATGTTCACATGTGAATGTGAATGGGGGACATTGATGGACAGGTGGACCCGTTGTTTAATTAAGGTGGTGGTAAAATTTGTAGCTGTGGGATGATAAAAGGGCCCAGGGATGGGGTGGGGGTGGGGGTGAATGAGGGAAGAGGCGTGGGGAAAGTATGAGCCAGGTATGTATGTGCTATGGTTTTGTCTTTGCTCTCAACAGCTAATGTCCGTATATCTGGGATAATATGCTCTCTATCTTCTACATTTCTTTTCCTGGTTTATGTCCTTTTACCACCCCCCACCACCTACCCAACGATCTGCCCCTGCCGTCCCCTGCCTACCCCCACACGGACTCGGACTCCCAGTAAAATCTTGTGCAGGGTCAAACAAGGTGGTGGTGAGCTGTAAAGGCTGTCGGCTGGCAGTGTTCAGAGTGGATCAGCATTACGCTAAACTGGTTAAGGTCATCAAGACTGGTCATCAGTATTATGGACTGGTCAGTATCCCACACACTAAGATCGTCGCCGCCGCCTGCCCCAGTACCCGGAGTGTCCACGTTCTGAGATACAATGGTCGTGTGAAGGCTCGCCTGCGAGCTGTGGACTTCGTCAATGGTGAGTGGTTTGTGGGACTGTTTGAAGGTTATCAGCCGATTACCGAGGGGCACATAGTATGACCGTGCAATATTGCTTCTTAACCACTTCGAGATTGCTAGTTTGGGTAAGACAACTCCTGTCCCACTTTTGTTGGAACATCTGGGTGGTTTCAGATGGCCACCAATTGCCGACGGATTGTTGATATGGCAACAGAATGTAACAACAGAAATCCACTAGAGGAGTGTCCTCTCACAACAAAACTGGAGTTGAATATATAAAGCAAATTTTAAAAACATATTAAGGACTACATTCAAGGTAAATCGAACTTCATTGACCAAACCAATTTTTATGTATGAATACGTAACCCCCCCCCCCCCCCCCCCCCCCCCCCCAAAAAAAAAAAAAAAAAAAAAAAAAATCTTACCTGATCGTTCACTACAGAGCTAGAAATGTACTACTCCATTCCAATTGTGCAGTGGATTATTGTTTTGATCGGTGGGTTTGTAATGGCTGGCGTGTGTCCCCATTTCTAACACCCCAAAGGAATGTTTCCTTGACTGATGGCTGTGATGTACTTATACTAAAGAAAAGAAAAAGAAAAAAGAAAGTTAAGAAACGGGCACCAGGCGTTTTCAAAGCGGAATGAACGATCGGCACACAGTAAGTAGAAACGCTAGGCAGGGTTGGACAGCGTCGTCACTCCCCAACCCACTCCCAACTTTCTCTTTTTCAACGAGTGTTTTGGCTCTTAACTCCTCACGTTCTTGGGGACTGGACGTGTGACCAAACCTCGGTAATCGTGAGTGGGGCAGAACTGCATGCGGGAGTCCAGGGGGGGCTTCAAAGGCCCTTGGGAAAGCTCCCAGAATCCTTAATGCTGGTCATGAGGCAACGTCTCCAGAAGCGTTTTAAAGAGAATCGATTTGCCTACTAGAACCACAGGTGATAACTGGGCCTTTGGCCTGATGACACCGGGCCCTGATGGAAATGAGCACCAGTGGTTCTGAACCCTGACGTACTGGGTCGTCAGAGCTGGATCCTGATGTTGCAGGTGGGGTAAGGGCCTTCATGAAGCAAGATCGTGATGGAACTGGGACCCTTTGCCACCGAGTCTTGACAGGACGATCACAGTAACGGAGTCTGAGCGGTGGAGAGCAAATGTCTCTCCTTTTCCCATGCACAAAGCGAAGATTCTCCATTGCAAGGGATGCGACCTGCCCCCTCCCCATCCATACACCTTTTACTTCCCCCTTCTCCCCCTCTGTCTGTGTGTGAAGCCCCCCCCCCCCTCCCTCTCTCTCTCTCTCTCTCTCTAATCGCGGTCTCCCTCTTCCCCATTCTCTCTCCCCTTCATCCTCAGCCACCACACACCCCCCTCTCTCTCTCTCTCTCTCTCTCTCTCACACACACACACACACACACACACGCCTCTGCGCGCGCGCACACACACACACACCGCTGCACACACACACACCGCTGCACACACGCGCTAAACACGAGCCCCCCCCCCCCCCCCCCCCCCCCCCCCCCCCCCCCCCCCCCCCCCACCCACACACACACACACACACACACAAACGCCCAACATACACAAACAACGCACAAACACACACACGCACGCACGCACACTCGCGCGCGCGCGCGCGACACACACACACACACACACACACACACACACACACACACACACACCAGTCATAGTGCAAGCTCTTCCCTGTACCTTTCCATCCACTGTTCTTCACGCAGGTCCCTACATGGTCGGGGTGACCAAGGACCGCGACCTGCTGGCGGTGGATCACCCTGAAGGCGCCCCCTCCACCATCGTCTGTCTGGGGCTGGACGACCAGGTCAAGTGGAAGCATCCGGTGTCCAGTACGTTGAACCACGTGACCTGCTCTCAACTCTTGGGGGCGGAGAACGGTTACGTCTACTTTGCTGTCCAGAACGACAGTCGGGTGTACGGGGTGCAGCGCACGGAGCGTGGGTGGATAGACGCCCCGTGTCTAGCTCTGGGAAAGCCATCGGCGTGAGAAACCTCTCCCTCTCTCTCTCTCTTACTGTGTGTGTGTGTGTGTGTGTGTGTGTGTGTGTGTGTGTGTGTGTGCGTGCGTGCGCGCGCGCGCGGTTTGTTCGTTTTTCACTTCACATTCATGTCTCTTTGAATTCATTTTTGTGCGCACACATGCAATGAAAAGAAAAGCGCTGAGGAACGTGGATATGATCTCATGTTCATACACGCGCGCGCGCGCGCGCGCGCGAAATGGTTTATGTGTTTGTACAACAAGCAGAAAAAAAACGCACCATCCTGATTTTTCAATTTTCAGAATCTTCGTGCATGAATGCAATATTACTCACAAATTACATAGAATATTTTTTGGAAATTATCATCTCCCGAATTTCATTAGTTCTTGATCTTCCACAAAGCTTTTTCGTTTTAATATTTTCCGTGTACCACATACTTTTAATTGTCTTTAAAAAAAAAGAAAAAAAAAGAAACATAATTAATGCTTTGCACAGCTTTTATCGTTTCTTCCATTTCCAGCTGAAGCTGGCTCTGTTTAATGTTCATTTGAAACGTTTTCGGTTCTTCATTGTCGTGTGTAGTCCTCTCCAGTGACCTTGTTACCCTCGTTTATGTGTTGGGCAGTTCCAAGACCCATCCGCGCTAGCCTTCACAGAGAAGGGCAACATGATCATGGCCAGGAACGTGCCCATCAGGGAAGACCAGACCACGACGTACCGCACGGACTCAGTAGACCTCTACACCAAGCAGCCATTGAGCACCAAATCTGATGGCTCCGGACACGGCCGGCATCGCTGACCTGGGTGCTGGTGGAAATGGTCCCCTGTGTGTTCTTTCCCTGGAAGTTGCGGGAAAGAAGATTGCGGTAAAAAGATAAAGGAGGAAGAGTGGGGGAATTCAGTGCCTCGGAAGATAATGGAAGAAAACTGGCGGCATAGAATGCCTCAGAAAGATAATGGAGGAACAGTGGCCATAGTGTTCTGTGAAGCGGTAGGCTTTGATTTCTGTTGACAACCTCTGGATGCATGGTTCGCCTGAAAGAGGCGTTGGGAGTTTCGCCCAGCGCTCAACCAGGAGCACGTGCCTTTCTGAAGCAGTGTGCACGTGAAAAGTACAGCGGTGAAGCAGAGCAGTCGACTTGCCTATACTTTGTAGGGGAGCAGGAACGACGATCTGATGATGGACAGAATGGATGCTTTGGGGATTTACATAACTTTTTAAGGACTGTCTTTTGACTGTGGCAGTGCTTTTATGCAGGTCTTTTTAAACGTTCAAGGCACGGTTCTTCGAACAGAAGTTAGTGGGCAGTTACACATTCGCAGTCTTCAACCTGTCAAAAGGATCTGAAGGGATATGTCCATCCTATATGATACGTGTAGTAATGACATATGTATTAATCAAGCTGTAACTTGTCTTTTTTGCGTGCTGCTTTTACAGAATCCGAGTCAATTGAGTTTCTCTCCATTTTGAAGACTGAAATGACTGTGGCATCTTGAAGGAGAAAAATAATTTGCTGTATTTTAATGATGTAAAAAGTTTAGTGCAACGGTGATAAAGATGCGGAAATTTAGTTGGCCTGAACTTCTTCTCTTGTTAGTAGTTGGTTCTATTGTCTCAAGCTCAAAAATAAGCAATTGGATTTAAACTGAATATTTGCCTATGTGAACTGTTTCGATCTTTGTGTTGAAGGAGAAAGGGGTGAAGGACTTTTAAACGTGTTTTTTTTTTTTTTAATACAATTTTCTGCATTCAAATCGTAAGGGGTGCTGAGTAACAAATTAATCTCCATGGTCTGCCAGTCTTTGTTGCACTGAATAACAAAACTGCGAGTGATTTCTTTTCGCCCTTGCAATTTTCTTTTCTTTTTTTTCTTACAAACATGTTCCGATAACGTGCCGTGAACACACAATACTATTACCGTAAACTAAAGCAAGCTAAAGAAGGAAAAAAAACAAGAACAATATAAAGCTCTTTTATTCGTAACATTGTTTTGTGTCAATTGCAACCGTACAAGAATAAATGGAACGTGTACACGCTACACGCTAACGGGTATTATTTTCCTCTCTCTCTCTGATTCTTCTCTCTCTCTCTCTCTCTCTCTCTCTCTCTCTCTCTCTCTCTCTCTCTCTCTCTCTCTGTCTCTCTCTCTCTCTGTCTCTGTGTGTTTGTGTATGTGTGCGCGCGCGCATTCGTTTGCATTTTATCATATATGGAAAATACTACTGAAAGTTATGGCATATCTGTCGTAAAAAATCTCCTGTGAACTGGAATCTCCTTTGCAAAATACGTGGCTTTCATTTTTGACGTATCTGGAAAATACTGAAATTTAAGGCATATCTGTCGGAAAAACAAGCTCCTTTAAATCGTGATCTCTTTTGCAAAATGGATGGCCCTTCGGACCATTTCAGATGTGATTCTGTCCTGTGAACTGGAATCTCCTTTGCAAAATACGTGGCTCTCATTTTTGACGTATCTGGAAAATACTGAAATTTAAGGCATATCTGTCGGAAAAACAAGCTCCTTTAAATCGTGATCTCTTTTGCAAAATGGATGGCCCTTCGGACCATTTCAGATGTGATTCTGTCCGTACATAGGTGCAACAACCATCTTGGTGATGTCGGCAGCACTCCACAAATCCTGCTTCAGCGGGGCGGATTTTTTTTTTTTTCTTTCCTTCCCCCTTCAGTATTTGCATCTTACATTGGCTAAATCAGAAAAATCAAACTTGGTGTATTGAAATTTATTTATTTATTTTGCTCACCGTGACTTGATTTAAAATGGAGTAAAACGTATAAATGAAGATTCCATTGCCGTTAGCATTACCGCGGTATGCTGTGAAACAGCAGGTTTTCCTTTTATACTGCTTACCTGAATCATTCCAACTGTGATTTGATTTTAATTCGAGATGACTCTCGAACAAACTGAAATCTGTTGATTAAAATCCACCGTTTTCAGTAAAAGACGGCCATAATACTGTAAATGGTTCCGGTACAACCATTCTGTTTAGCAAAAGGGCTTTTTTCTTTTCCTATTGCTTATTTCATAAATCAACATTTCAATGTTAATTTTAATGTTTTTCCCTCGATCCAAAATGTAGAAAAGGTCTTCAATAAGAATAAAGACTAGATTTGATTTCTTTCATGAAGATCTGTACAGATGTTGACAATAGTTCATGTTTACATTTGTCGTTTAAAGACAGATGCTTGCTCGTCCTAGTCCCTACCCCTTAAAAAAAAAAAAAAATGCGCGCGTGCGTGTGTGTGTGTGTGTGTGTGTGTGTGTGTGTGAATATGATTAAACCAAGTAGAAAACCTTTTGTCACGGAGATAAATTCAAGAAATATTCAAGCTTTTGCTGTATGCGCTTCTTCACGAATTAAAAACTTTGCAGGCATGTATTTTCAACATCACCTTTAATCACCATCTTCTCCAAGTAGTTCCCATTATAGGCATGTACCAACACATACACCCACGCGCGTGTATGCTCTCTCTCTCTCGCTCGCTCCCCTCCCCTCTCTCTCATGCATGCGCGCACACATGCACAGACGCATGCACACACGCGAGCCCACATGTGCACGCGCGCCCATACAAACACGCAGGCACAAATACACGCGCGGGGGGAGTGCACAATACACACATTATAGGCACACATGCGTGTGCGCACGCCTGCGCGCACTCCCACAGACATAGCACACATACACGCACGCATCTGCGCGCACTTAGGTAAAATAGCCGCAGGACACGTGGAAAGGGTGGGGAATTGTTCAGTGACCAATAGATTTAATTATTGTTGTGATAATTATCACTAATAGTTGCCATTAACGTTGTAGTGGATCGGAGGACCCCTGTTTAAATTGCCTGGCGGAAGGGGGGGGCGATGAGGGGAGAGACAGGAGATTTGGGATAGCACCAAGGACAAGTCTGAATATGTCAAGTTATAAGCAGCTATGTCACATTACCAACTTGGAGGGTGTTACGTTTGATTAAAGGTACGTTCACACTTGCCATGGACGCCCGCGGACGTTGTCCGTCGGTACCGACTAAAGACATGCACAGCTAGCTGATTGCTTTGTATTTGCACTGCGTCTAGAAAGCGCTCATACTGTGCGGGCACGGCCGTTATTACACGCAACGTTTCGTTTAGGGCAACCAATACGTTTTTTGTCGTCTATTTCAAGGGACATGACTTTTCCTGCGATTTCATACTGAAATATTTTTCTTGCGTGTCAGAGTATATTTGTGTTCGTGTGTGACTATGGGTTTGTGTGTACATGCATGTGGGTGCTCGTACGTGCGTGTGCATGTGAGCGCGCCTGTGCGTGTGTATGTGTGTGTGTGTGTGTGCGCGTGTGCGTGTGTGTGTGTGTGTGTGTGTGTGTGAGCAGTGTGATAAAAAAGCGACCAAAAGAAATAAGAGAACGTGCATAATCGGGGCAGTTTTGGTCATATATTGTCAGAATACGGGAACGTACATTTTTAAACATTTTTTCCCCATTTTGTTTCTTTGGTTTTCGTTGTTGTAAGTATTGTAAGTCTGTGTGTTTGCACGTGTGCCCAGCCACGTGCGCGCATATGTTTGTGTGTGTGTACGAGCGTGTTTGTGTGTAATGGGTGTGGTGTGCGTTTGCGTGTGTGTCCGTGTGTGCGTCCGTGATTTTTTTTTTCCGGGGTGTTACTTTATTACATGCAGAATAGTTTGAAACCATGTATATTTAATGTCGTTCGATTGGTTATTCATCGTGCAGGGGCTAAAGATATTCACAATTAATATTTCTTTCCACCTTCATGTGATAAATTTCACGATGCATATCGGAGTATGTCCGTTGAAGGTCGATTTACAAAGGCTATTCATTTATCTAGTAATATGAAGGGACAATCCTGACAGCAGATTTGACACAGCCACAGTCTGTTGCATTTGATAAGTGTCTGGATCATCTCTCAAAGTGAATGAGAAGTACACTACAAAGCAAAAATTCACATTTAAGTTACTTTTCTTTTGTCGTCTTTGATACTGATAAATGTGTTAGCTGCCCGGGTGATGGGCCACGTACATGTATTGAAAATGCTCAAGACTTGCGTGATCTATGCAGTATAAATGTTCACACGACACGCCACAGGTGGACGTAAAACGTGCATGTCCGACCATCCGTGCTTAGTGTGAGCGTACTCTTAAGAGTCTGAAATCTTCTGTCGGCGTCTCTTATTCAGTGGCCTTACATGAATGATGACATTGATGTCTTGTTGGCCGTGGCTCTCAATCACACGTCATTCAGAGACTGTTCCGGCTGCTGCTGGCCGGATGGTCACTACACGAGTCTCTGCGGATTGCTGTCAAGACAGTGCTACCAATAAACATGGGGGTTGGGACGGAGAAGGTGGGGACGACGATCAAGCCATGCCCTCTTACTGCTGGTGTGGACGAGTGGATGGTGGACTGACAATATGGGAGGGGTATAGAAGAGGGGGTGGTGGTGGCAGTACGGGGAGAGATTTGGGGGGGGGGGGGGGGGGGGGGGGGGGGGGGGGGGGGGGGGGGGGGGGGGAGGGAGGCATAGACCACACTCCAAATTAGGATTTTGCACCAAATCACTATATAATCTATGCAACTTCGTGCGATAAATTTCACGATGCATATCACAGTATGTTTTTGAGATGTAGCATAAATTTGAGCCAAAAATCTATATTAAAGTGATAACAGATCAAATTAACACCACCACACCCCCTCCCTAACTATCCCCTCCACCACCACCACCACCACCCACCCCCACCCCCCCAATTCGTTTCTCTTGTTTTTAGGAATTTCTTCCTATGAAATCATTCACAATCTAAAAATACATGAACTGCCCCATACCTGACGTCGCGTGTCGGGCCTTCGCACTCACTCAGGACCATATCTTTGCACCAGCTGGTTTCCCCCCAAACAGTCTCATTCCTTTCATTTCAATCTGTGTGCTTGGAAGCACCTGGCAAACAACTTGCTCGGCGTAAGAAAGAATATGTAAATCAACTTTCAGACACAATGAAAATTCTCACATCTAATTGTGCCTCTCTATAAATACTCAACTCCTTATGCAAGGCCTTGGCGTAGTAACTGGTGTGCGGAGGCTGTCTAGCAGTAGGGCGTGGAGTTTTGCCCCCTGGACCTCGCTCCGCGTTCACAATTTTCACGGTAGTACAAATGTCAAATTAGTATGTTCAGACATTCGACATGCTAATGATGTCTTCACACACAGATGACGGAGGGGGCAAAGTTGCCAAAACAAAACGTTGTTTCAAAAGCGAAGTTGAAACTTACGTTTCTGTAGAACCCTTTGGATACTTCAGGTGACAAACATGTTGAATAATTGCCTATTGTATTTTTTCCCCTATTTTTTCCCTTAACAGTTACACGCTTATCTCCTCATCCTCTGTCCAGCCAATACGCACAACCTATAGTTAGCCCCCCCCCCCCCCCCCCCCCTCCCTCCCCCCCCCCCCCCCCCCCCCCCCACCCCCCATCTCTTTTCCCTCATTAGCCCTTCAACCTGCTTTTTTCTTCCCGTCTCCCAAATTTGTAAATATATTTATTTATTTGTTTACTGTATGTTACTTTTTTCTTGTATATTCAAATATTGATCTTTTTTTTTTTTTCATTCTTTTCCTTTTTTTCTTCTCTTTTTTTTGTAGGGGGGGGGGGGATTCAATTCATTTGCTTCTTTTATTTCTTTTTAGCCTATAGTAATAATCCTCCATCCTGGGGAAAAGAATCAGGGGAAGAAAACACCTGACTTCCCATTGCATATGGATTTATCTTTTCTTAATTTATGGGGCAAGGTCATTACGCGACGTGCACTTACGTCATTTGGTAAACAAACGCCTCGTGCAACCCAAGACATGCAGAACATAATCGATCAAAGATGATGATAATAAGTGACATCAAACTGTTCGTAACAGTGTTTGCATTACGGGCGCATCGCTTCAATCCCATGTATTGTTACTTTCTCACCCTGATTGAACTGTTTATCTCACTGATAGGGGGGAGGGGGGGGGGGGGGGGTAGACCTGTTCTGAAAAGAGAGAAATAAAAAAGTGGAGAAAAACATACGTCTTTCCTCTGCAATTAGAATTATCTTTTTGTACTCCGAGTTCTTATAGAACAGGGAGTACTTTACAATGGGAACGAAGGAATGTTGTCTGTCTGTCTATCTATCCATCCGTCGTCCGTGATCAAAATGTGTTCTACTCGCTCCGGACCGAACTTCTGGGCCGATCTTTCTGAAAATTTGTCGGTCTGTTCATTATGCGTCACGGATGATGCCCGACGTTTTTTATTTTACCAGAATAGCCGTTACTGACAGCTATAAGTGATAGTTTTAAAAATATCAAGTCCGATAAGGGGAATGACCACCGCACTGTCCAGTTTTTTTGTTGCTTTTTTTTTTTTTCCTTCGACTGAGTTTAAAATAAAATGAGGCAAGGAACAGTCAACAATGAACAAGTAGGGTAACTCTTGCTCCCATAAGGAAACCGATCACAGAGTAACATTTATTCAAGACTGGCACTGCCTTTCAAACTTGAATAAAGTCAGACAAGTACAAAGACGAACAATCTAAAAGTGGGGGGGAAAACAAGCGCAGGACAACAACCCCTGCGTCATCACAGTAATGACTTGGCAGAGATTTGAACTTTTTAGGGGTGGAGGTTGAAGGTGAAGAAAAATGGGAGCATAAAATCAAGAAAATATATTGTAAATGTGAAGACTCTTCTCTAGCTGTACGATGGAACCATCGTAATCCCTCTCGAAGGCAAATCTATTTGTATTGCCTGCTCCTAGGCCTTTCGTCCACTGGATCAGACTCATCAGGGAAACACAGCTGATTGTGTCTGTGCTCCTGGCGTCAAATAGAGACACCCCACAGTCCATAATACCCGTGTGTGTGTGTGTGTGTGTGTGTGTGTGTGTGTGTGTGTGTGTGTGTGGCGCGCGCGCGCGCGAATCCACATTTGCTTTCGTGCATGTGTGCATAGGTGTGTATGTGTGCGTGTTTCATACGTTTGCTTTTAAAATTGGAATACTTGGCAATCACGAGTGAAATAATTGATCCGCAGCAAAAGACCTCCGATCTGAAAACGTTTCAAATAAACTGTATTCCGTACATTCTGCGAAAAAGTTTCTTTTTGGCGCCCTGCTTTTCTGCGCTAAAGATTAGTTCGATGCAATTTATCTGAATTTCTTATTATAACATGCCCTTTATTTTCGATTGATAACATTCCACAGCTTTTGTAGTGTTACATGTGTAACCGAGCACACTCCACTAGTCACAGCAGACTGAGCCTACCTGTCCTCACCACGACACGGTGACCGGAGACCTAGTGACCTACTTACCTGAAATCATGACGTAACGGCCATTCAAATTTTGTGATTTGCCGCCGCAGTAACGAAAATCTTTGTTTTTTTCTGTCACCTTATCTATGCACGTGTGTGTAGCGATCGTATAAATAAACTTTACTGATCACTGATTTCTTAAAGTATAGTAGTACATTACCAGAGTCCCAAGTTTGATATAAACTCAGTCGTGGATCAATCTTAGTGGTTGTGTCACACCGTAGCTTTTTGTTTGTTCGTTTGTTTTGCTCACGTCAATTTATTTAGACTATCACATTATCATCACTACTGTTGATTTATTAGACAAGTACATCAATGTTTCGACAGACAAATCGAAAATAATTGATGACTTTAAGGCTATTTCCATTGTCTGACAGACACGCGTTCGGCGAAGACCTACTCGGTCGGTTTGTCTCAGC
This sequence comes from Conus betulinus, assembly GCA_016801955.1. Classification (NCBI taxonomy): domain Eukaryota; kingdom Metazoa; phylum Mollusca; class Gastropoda; order Neogastropoda; family Conidae; genus Conus; species Conus betulinus. Next base: position 35,708 of record JADBJO010003232.1, read on the forward strand.
AGTCACGGCGTGATTTATTTGATTATTTACTCGCCTAGAACTGGGAACCAGGCATGTCGCACATCAACAGATCTGTCTTGAATGGAGCAATTGAAATGTGGTATTATAATCTAATGAGGCCTATTCAGATTTGTGAAAATTACATTTTTCTGACATTAAAAAAAAAACTGTTTAAGCTCCCCGTAAAAATCATTTTAAAACCTAATTTAGTTAATGACTGTTTAGATCCTTACACTGAATGTAGGTTCGTAAGAAAGTTGACATTGAGCACTTTGATTCGTGTCATTCTGAAGTTTGATCCGTGTAAGAATCGAGGTGTGTGTGTGTGTGTGTGTGTGTGTGTGTGTGTGTGTGTGTGTGGGGGGGGGGGGGGGGGGTGTTAGTGCTAATCAACGAGTCTTTAATTCAAAGCAGCCAAATCTGCTACCCAGCAAGCCAGTTCCCAAGTTATGGCTGCCTGCTGTCTTTGCGCTGAATAGATGAGTTTTACGTCATCACAGCATGAGCTTTTAGGGACAAGTTTGTCGCCGCAGTATGGTGTCGATCGTGTCTTTACCGTCTGCTGGCCAGCTCTAAAGAGCGCGCTGCAGATAAACTTGACCATTGTGACGTAACAATTGCCAGGGACGACCATCCTCCACAATCCCCCCCCCTCTCTCTCTCTCTCTCTCTCTCGCCGCCTAGGGTTATCAGTGTGCGTCATTTTTCAGTGTACATACCCTCACCTCCTCATCTGCCTCCTCCTCTCACACTCGTCCCTTGGTCTGTCCGACTGATGTTTGATGTAAGCTGACCCCATGAACGGCACGCCGGTCTGACGTTAAAAGAGCAGAGAACTTTCACGTGCTAAAGCACAAGCCGCAACTCTCCACCCCCTCCCTTCCCTTCTTTATCTGATCGTGTAGCCACTGATCGAGGATGGGGGGAAAGGTTCCCTCACCCTGTCCCCTCAACTTCAGGGAAGCAGCTTAACCCTCTTCTCCCTTTCCTTCCCCACTCACTCTGGTGGCGGGAGAGACGACCCGACCAATCCGATGTCCGTGCACTTTGGCTTTGCGCATTAGCATAAAAGCTAAAAATACCTCCATCTTAGAGATGGTCCACTCTCGTCTCAGTTGAGTTCACATACCTCACACTGCAGGCGGTGGGAGGGGTGACTGTCCCATTCCCGATCACCCCCATCCCCAGAGTACTACCCCCCCCCCCCCCCCCCCCCCCCCCCCCCCCCCTCGCTTCTCGATAATTTTTTTTCTGACAGACAGCAAGCCAATCAGATGGGCATCAGCGATCGGATGATTATACTGCTTAGCACACAAATCGATTCACTACCCCACCAGGGGAACGCAAGGGCGGGTCATGGCGAGAGGTAAAAAAAAAAAAAAAAAAATAATATATATATATATATATATATATATATATATATATATATATAAAAAAGAAGAGAAGAAACGGTATGGCCAATCTGAGGATTCCAGGCCACGTGATTGACGTTGTACCATCACCGGCACAGTCTCTGGCAGAGCGCCAACGAGACGACGGCATGTGATAGGAACTGTTGGCGTGCGCTGTAGTGGACAGGGAAGGGTGGGTTGGGCGTCAGGCCACGCCTTCTGTTTTGCTGTGGGAGGCCACAGGCTGGCATCAGCGACAGGATAACCCCCAACACATGCCGCACAGCACGCTTCGGAGCGAGGAGGCGAAAACTGCCAACAGGCGAAAATTCATCCTGTGAGGACAACGTCTCACACACACACACACACGCACACACAACCATGCACATGCACGCATACGCCCACACACAGGCTGATTCAAAGTGCTGCGAATTCTGTAGACAAGATGATTAAAACAATGAATTATGCATCATTTGAATGCTGCTCAGGAGAGAGAGGTGCCCCCCCCCCCCCCCCCCCCCCCCCCTCCCCCATAAGTGAGCTGTGGAAAAGACATAGGTTTCTTTGTCTTTTCAAAGATGCACGCGCGCGCGTGCGTACGTACAGAGGCGCGTGCGCGCGCACACAAACACACTGTATTATGTTAACCCCATCCCCAGCCTCCCACGCCCCCTTTCCCCACGACACTCCAGCCTCGTCCTGTTCTCACATTTTTGAAACAAAAAAACAAACAACAAAAAAAAAAAAAAAAAAACAGGACAAACCTGGAACGGCTTTGTACAAAAAAAAAGTTCGCATGCGCGCGCACGTGTGTGTGTGTTACAGTCGTGTTACAGTCGCTCGTTACAGTCTCTCACAACGGAAGCTTAGTTGAGCCTACCTGCTTCACCGTAACACAGACCATCGACCCAGTGACCTACTTACCTGAGACAATGGCGTAACGGTCAGCCAAACTTGAATCGTCACTACAACGACAAATAGTGTGCCTTGTCCTTTTTACTATCTGATCTATGCCCGTGTGCGTTTTTTTAAGGATTGTGTGAATTTGGCGGGATGTATTCGTGTGCTTGTTTGTTCTTGTTAATGACTTGTGAGTTGATTTCAACCCGGCAACAGCCCTAATATGGCCCTTGGCTCTCTCTCTCTCTCTCTCTCTCTCTCTCTCTCTCTCCCAGTGACCAGCGACCCAGTGACCCACAACGGCGACAATGGCCATTTAAACTTGAATCGCCGTCACAATGTCGAAAAGTCCCCTTGTCCTTCTTATCATGATCTAGGCCCATTATGTGCATGATCTATTGATCACAAAAATAAACTTGATTGAACACTATTATTTGTAAATTTACATAAACAAACTTTACTGAACACTATTACTTGTGAAAGTCGGTACCGGAGCCTCGCTTTTGATCTAAAGTCAATCGCAGATCAATCGTAACAATTGCGTCATTTCATTTTTTTTTTCTTTCGCTCATGTCAAAATTCCTTAAACTCTTACGCCTATAGCGTACTCCGCCTATCATCACTGCAGTCAACTGGTAAGACGTTTATTTCAAGGATCCGACCAACAAATCGAAGTAAATTAATGATATTAAAGCTGTTTCCATTGTCCGACAGCCGCTTACACATGTGTTCGGTAGTGGCCGGCCGGTTTGTCTCACCAGTCGCGTGTTTTCTAACACTTCTAGGCCTAGACCTTTTTGAGAAATTATTTACTCGTCTAGATTGAGGAAAGAAACATGTCGCATACCCACAGATTTGTCCTGAATCCGTCTTTTATAAAGCACTATTATAATTTAATCGGGCTCATTCAGTTTTGTGAAAATTACATTTTTTTTCTGATAAAAGTCAGTTTAAGCTGCCCCATAAAAAGCACTTTAAATCGAACTTAATTTACACAGTAGGCCAAACTCTTTAGATCCTTAAACTGAATGTAGAATCAGAAGAAAGCTGGAATTTGAGCTTCTTTGATTCGCGACATCTTGAAGTTTGATCCGTGAAGGAATCGGGAGAAACCTAGTGCTGATCAATGGACAGTTAGCACAGATCAGCCAAAATTGTTTTCCCCGCGAGCCAGTCCGCGAGTCATGGCTGTCTGATGACTTTACGGTCACCAAGCCGAAGTCATGTGTTGGTGTTAATGTTCAGTGTGTCCCTCACTGCATGACTAGACCTACATTGTTAATGTTATGCTGAAAATACATGACGTTGTAGGCCTATCGTTTAGTGCTGACTTAGTAGTCTGTTCACCGTTTGTTTGCATAGGTCTTGGAATTGTGGAAAACATGATTCTCACATACTCTTGGATTGTCTCTTTTTAATGACCTTGGATTTCTTAGTTTATTTCATTTTCGTTTTCATTGCAGTCTGCGGGGATGTTGTTGGTTTGTAAACACCTCAAAGATGCGCGTCGTCAATCTTCATCTTGACGTAAAAGTAAAGGCTTTTTATTATTAGCAAATATTATTTCAAACTGTTCCAGGTTCTTTATCCTATGCTTAGTAGGGATTGACTGTTTTGATCTAATTTGTCAAATCAGTGTCTTTGAACACGGTGTGTTTCACCTACTGCCATGGGCTAAACTCTCTCCTAAGTCGAGACAGGCAGTGATCTAATCGCGTGACGGTGTCAGTTGCTTCACACACCGTAGGCTCAATCTGTTCGTCACTGAAATGTGGCCACACACCACAATGAGGATTCTGCTCTTCATCACTACATGATCCATGAAAGCGTTTTGAGGCCTAGCATAAGTTTGAACCAGCATTTGATATCAAAGTGATAACTGATCACACACACACACACACACACACACACACACACATTTTACTTTTTTTTTTTCCCCACCGATGGTGCTCTGTCATGGTTGCTAAGCCTAACGTCCCACTACCCTTACCCTTCTTCACAAATTTTCCCTGGACAAAAACACACAAACAAAAAAACACTTCCAAACACTTTTATTTACACACACCTCACTTGCAACAAGGCGGGACTGGAGTGTTGACCCAAAAGTGAATGACACTGCAACACCAGGGCAGTACCAGCACCTGCGCAAGGAAAAAAAATGGGCTAAAGGGGCCAGGCCTGGCTCCCAATGACTGAGCTTGAATCCCTCAACTACTGGGACACAGGTGGATGACATGACGTGGAGGGATTCTAGAAAGGGGGAAAAGAAGAGAGATGGCAGACAGACTGATGATCCTTTCCTCCTGTATTCTTCCCTAACTGGCTACACTGCCTATATGTTGCCTCACGCACACCCAAATTTATTTCTGACCGAACATCTCACAATAACATCAACACGGTGACATCATTAGAATTTACCAATAAAATAAAATATGCAAAAGAGGCATGTATTTATAACAAACCAACTTTAAAAAAAATTAAAATGCAGCCGACTGTTGGTGATGACGAAGTTGAAGACGATGATGAAGACGACAATGAAGATGAAGATGAAATTCCCAGTGGTGCTACCCACTGCCCTTCACTGAACCTCTATCACCCTTGAAAGGAATTACACAGAGCACCACATGTGTGCTAATACTTAAACTGACTGCACTGAGGCTCAACTCGTCAATCTCTCCTCATCACATCTCACATGCAGGCACTAAGGTGAGTGGCTGGTGCTCCTCGCTGCCCCAGCCTGGTACAAACAGGGCAGCTGTTGAACATCCGATACCTCACCGGGCACCGGACGATTCACGGAGCACTTAGGTGAGTGGCTGAATTCCTGCTGCCTCACCCAGACACAAACAGGAATCCACGGAACCTCATCAGTCAGAGATACTCTTGAGGCACCTCCCTGTATGTGAACAAATTGGCTGGTATTCGGGTGTGACAAAGGCCTGCAGGGGGCAGCTGGGCATATGACTGGATTGGCAACTGATGGGAGGCACCACTGGACAGTGGCTAGGGAAGGCCAAGTTGCAGGTGCTTCAGGCCACAGAGTCCACCTCAGGCCTCTCACACTGCTGTGTGCACTCTGGCTCGGTACCTCCACATTATGACATCACCAGGGAAAAAGGGGGATAGTGCTCTCTGAAAATACAGCAGCCCTTATGTGTGTGACGAGTCACTTGACAAGTCCACCCAATTGGTCCCAAGCAGCCACCCTCTTGCACAAATTGTACAAACCCAGGTGCCATTCTCCCACCCCTGTCTCTGTCCCATCTGTCTCATACCTGGCAGCATAGATTTATAATATATGCCAACTCTCCCCTCTCAACCCCCCCCCCCCCCCCCCCCCCCCCCCCCCCCCCCCCCCCCCCCCCCCCCCCCCCCCCCCCCCCCCCCCCCCCCCCCGCCCCCCGTCTCTCTCGCTGAACTCCCTTAGCTGAATGCACACTCATGTGCTAGTAGTGCAAAGAGGACCAATCAAACCTTCCTTCTTCGTGCTTCCCTCTCCCTCTCCCCCCTACACACACACACACCCACCCCCCCCCCCCCCCCCCCCCCCCCCCCCCCCTTTTGATATTTACCCTACCGCATATGGACAGTCACACACAGCTGGTGGATGATGCAATTGTTTTAACCAGTGCATGGTCAATTAACATAATGTTCTACAGATGCGTTCATGAATTATCACATGTTGATTTCGGTATGACACAAATGTAGTTTCAATCGCTTGTGATTGATCCAATCCATGGTCGGGGAGGGGAGATGACAGACGATTCACCTCCATCTCATGGCTTTGAGTCACATCTTGTCTCAAAGGAATAATCTAGAATACACAATCTAGCATTTAGATAGGGACACTGAGCTCTTCTACTCACTATTCCTCAGACCAGCTGTAGGTGAAACTCGAAAAGACAGAGAAGGGGTAAACAGAGAGAGTGAATGCTTATCTTGCTCTACTTTACCTCCGAGTCCAAGTTTTACTATTCTCCCAGAAAAATAAGTTAAAACTATGTTTTTGCACTTCAAATCTATGCATTGATTGTATATCAGCCATGTGGGTTAGCAGTATAACTTTGTGCTAATACTTAGAGACATTTATCAAAATGATGAATAATTATTTTGTTGTAGTAGTTTACTTGCCACCATGTGGTAAAAGCTATCACCATGTGGTTTGTTAACAATCTGATCACTATTCTTTGTGTACCATTTGACTTTCGCCAGTATGCAATTCTGTCTGTCAAGATGATAACTGACTGATAACCTTTGATAACAGCAACAACAACAAAAAAAGACAGTATGCCTATACTAGGTGAAAACTGCTAAGTTGATTTATGAATACTGGTGATTGTTGGAATGCTTCATGGTGTATGGCCTTAAGTCTGCACCCCATGTGCACTTGGGCTAAGTGTATTCCAAGTTAATGTAATCTAACCTTGAACAGTAATTTGACTAAAACTGTTTAGCATTGTATTACAGTTTCCTACCCTTTTGTAAACTCCGCTTGACCCTAAACAAAAGTGGAATTTGATCATTAGAGTAGAAATATACCCTCGAGCAATTATTTGTTGGCTGAATTCTCACACCTTCTCTGAAAGGTAGAGGGCAAATGTGTGAACTTGACAAGCCAGACTCTCAGCTATTTAACTACAAACCAGGTTTTCTTTATCACAGACCTGGGACCATGACTGCACTACAAACTGTGGCTATGCTACATACTCTGGGCAAGACAGGTGGTGAAGACACACCACAGCCCAGCACTACAGCAACAGATCTACATAGCAGGATCAGTCACTAGCCATTGGAGAGAGATCAACTATCCTCTCCAATATCAGCTAAGTCTGATACTCCACTGGGATTTCAACTCAACCCATTCCATTGAGAACTTTCCCTCACTTGATGATGAAACAGTAAGAACCAACACTCTGCCTGTAGGACATACATGCTATTGTTACATAACTTTAGCTACTTACCTGTGTGTAAGCAAGTAAAGTTGACGTGTGAAATTGCACTTAACTTGTGTCAGTTCTTTGTTGTTCAATCAGTGTTGAATGTTTGAACTTCTCTCTAATTCTGTCTCTCAGAGATACAAGTACTTTTAGAAGTACAAGCCTGAGAAAACTTATCGCAGAGCTGCTATTGAGTATTTTAACAGTCCCAGGAACAAATATAAATTTCTTTTGATGACTAGTACCGGAAAGTTGTTTCTTTCCACCACTAGTAAGAGAGAGGGTGGATGTGAAATATTAACATAATTCTCATGAAAAAAATATTCCAAGTCCTTCCCCTAGAGGACCACCGATCCACTCCCAACCCTCGTCACATCAAAGTGGAGGCTCATTCAGGATTGTTAAAATGCAATTTACTCTAAAATTTTTTTTTTTTTTTTTTTTTTTACATTTTTAATCAAACAATATAGAGATTACAAATGCGCATAAAGAGGACAATTTTACTCTAAATTTTATTTCCGTTTGCTAGTCAAAAAAAAAAAAAAAACTTGAACAAGGAGCAGAATTCAGAGCAAATAGGCTGAGTGAGTTGAAGTCCAGGAGGAAAACCTTTAGGTTGTTGTGTGAATGTTTATCTTGCATGACAAATGATGACAGTGTGTGGGTTGATGTTATAATCAGTTCATTTTAACATTACATTGTGGGATTATTTGCTTTTGTTGTACTCAGTGGATATTGGATTGTTTAGAATTGTTTCACAGTTTATTATCATGGCTAAATCAGTGAAACTTAGATGGGAGATCAAAGAGTGGGGAGAATGCTTAGGCCTCACTGGTCAAGATTTAGTCACATTTGTGATTACACAATTTGAAAAGGAAACAGAAAAAGCCACAGAAGGCACTAGGAAATTAAAACAGAAACAGCTTGAATTAGATGTGGAAGAGCGTGAAAAAGTCAGGCAGCATAAAGCTGCAGAACGAGAAAAAGCCTGTGAAGCTGTAGAGCACAACAAAATCCAAGAAACTGAAGAGTGCGACAAAGCCCGAGAACATGAACTTGCGCTTAGAAAGATTGAAAAATCTGCCAAGACTGATAGTTCTTCAGACACGGCCAGCCAAAATTCTCAACCTCCCATCCAAATTCTGGCAACGTCGTTTTTTTTGGATCCTTTCAATCAGAGCATGGAAAGTATTGATGCATACTTGAACCGGTTCAAAAGATTATCAAATGAACTTGGCCTAGACCTGGAAAAGTGTAACATCAAACTCGCTCAAGGTCTCAGAGGCGTCGCGTTTGATGTTTACACCAAGTTACCACCAAAGTAACTGATTATGATGCTCTCAATCAAGCCCAACTCGCCAGTTATGAACTGACAGGTGAAGCATACCCAAAGAGATTTCAAAACTCACTGCATTGCTGGAGAGAAACCTACAGCCAGTTCGCAGATAGGTTAATGACCTATCTCCAAAACTGGTTGACATTGTCAAACCAAGAACAGACTTTGGATGGTCTCTAACTGAGTTCATGCTCTGTGAGCAGCTGCGTGACACCATGTCCTCTGAGCTACAAACTTTCATGGCAAAACAAGGTGACTGCCACACTAGTTGACCTGATCAAGATAGCAGACAGGTACGCTGCCCACCCACGATGAAGCGAACACACAAAGGATGCATGATAAACAATACAGGGATTCAAGGAGTAAGGAGTAAATTCTCAAGAACTGACCCATGGAATTATTTTCCTTAGTGGGGCGAGACCCCACAGTCACTGACAATACAGTGCATGACCCTTTTCCATATATATATATATATATATATATATATATATATATATATATATATATATATATATATCAGGAAAACTTTGCATGAGTATATACAAAGTTAGAGTTTTCCACCAGGTCAGCTCCCTTGCCCAATGTTCAAAGGCCTACAACCACAATATATCACTGTCATTTATATAATTGCCTCAGTCTTATGCTTGCCATAAAGGGGGTGAACAATTGATATCAAACCCCAATAGCTATATCTTCATGCCATCACCTGACAAACTTCATATGGGTAAAACATCATTTGAAATATACATGTCCCCACTTCACCATAATCATCATAGGCTTAGCAACACAGCATTTCCCATTGTTACTATCAAATCATAAAATTACATCCATAATTAATTTGTAACAGGGTGCTGGCAAGATTTTGGCTTACATCCCTCTGAAAAAAACTCTGTTTATATACAAGTCTCCCCCTTGTACATGAACTACCCCCTTGTGCAGATGATTTAAGACCCATCAATTCAAAGCACACTTCTAACAGATAAGGTAAAACTTAATCTCTATTCGTCACTGGCTTCTCACAGACATGCACGCGCGCACTCCCCCCCCCCCCCCCCCCCCCCCCCCCCCCCCACGCACACACACACACGCACACACAGGCACACACACGCGCATGCGCGCGCACACACACACACACACACACACACACACACACACACACACACATACAAAAGGTCAACCACAAGACAAGCACTTGACACAAGACATGATAAAAGGACACCCTGAATGGACAGACAAACACAGGACAAACAGTGCCGGCATACAACAAACATGGACAAACAGTTACCAGACAAACACTGACGTTGAACCCTGCAGTCAAACCAGGAACTGGTCAGGGAGGATGACAAAACAGAGAATCTCCACTGGATTGCAGGCTAGTTACAGACTTGCAGGTCTACCCCTACTGCTGAACAAGGTCAGCACATACTGACAAACATCAGTCCACTAGCTCAACACTGGACTACTATCATCACACAGTGACCACTGCACAACTTAACCTATCCTCCGGCAAAGACCAACTCTACACACTGACTATACACCAGCCCTACATCTGGGTTAAACAATAATCTTCACATTGACTATACACCAGCCCTATGGCTGGGTTAAACAATAATCTTCACACTGACCATACACCAGCTGTACAGCTGGGTTAAACAATAATCTTCACACTGACTAAACAGCCCTACATCTGGGTTAAACAATAATCTTCACACTGACTATACACCAGCCCTATGGCTGGGTTAAACAATAATCTTCACACTGACTATACACCAGCCCTACAGCTGGTTAATTAAAAAAGAATACACTGACTATACACATGCCCCACAGTTGGGTTAAACAATCATTTTTAGACTGACTCGATACCAGCCCTACATCTGGGTTAAACAATAATCTTCACACTGACTATACACCAACCCTATAAGGCTGGGTTAAACAATAATCTTCACACTGACTATACACCAGCCCTATAAGGCTGGGTTAAACAATAATCTTCACACTGACTATACACCAGCCCTATGGCTGGGTTAAACAATAATCTTCACACTGACTCTACGGCTTAGCTAAGCAATAATCTTCACATTGACTATACACCTGCCCTATGCTGGGTTAGACAATAATCTTTCCCATACAAGGCTCTCAGGCTGCTACATGTGGAACCAGTGGCCCAACATAACTGACTGCCAAATAGCTCACTTCCAACCAACATGTCCTGTGCACGCGTAAAGTGACCACCACTCTCCAGCCACAAAAAAAAAAGAGAGAAAAAAACCAGCCAATGACCTGACCGCAACTCCCCATATGACACCGTCCCCCCCCCCCCCCCCCCCCCCCCCCCCCTCCAACCTTTCTTCGAACAGGCATGCCAAACCAGTCCTCAACCTGTCAGCTTTTCACCAGCCCTGTGTCAGTCTGTATGTCTGTCTGTCTGTTGTGAGTCATCATGCCCATAGCACACGTCACAAAAATAAAGAAATGAACAGACTCCACAGTGTGACGGCCTCATTCACAATCTTCAAAAACATGACATTTCCCTCAGCTCACGTAACATTTCAGGACTTCTCACTCACCCGTGACCCAAGTTTTGCTCCAGCCATGTCCCTCCAACACTACCACTCCTTTCATTTTAATCTGTCCGCATGGATTCAGCTGGCATGTACCTTGACGGGCATATGAAAAAGGGAAAAAAAGGTAAATCAACTTTCAGACACAATGAACATTCTCAAAACAATCTCATTTTGCCTCGTCTATAAAAAACTCAACACCTTTAATCAAAGCCTTGGTGCTGTAATTTTTCGTGTGTAAGCTATGCAGTCAGTCTATTGCATCAGTCTCATGCATGCAGTCCGGGGTTGACTGAGTGGTTTTCACCATTTGCGCCTCTTTCATAGGCACTGTAACGAAACGCTTGACAAACCCATCCGATTGGTCCCACACAAAACCCCAAACCAAATAATAGATTTCAAATCTATGCCCACTCCCTCCACCACCACCACCCCTCCCCCCTTTCATTGTCGTTGTTAGTATCATGAAGTTATGAAATCATGTGAAAGCGATGCAAGTTTTTTTTTCTTTTAAAGCAGAAACAGCAGCAATCAATCAGTCAATACATAATCAATTAAAATGATAATGATAATAATAATGACAACAATAACGATAATTTCTTTCTTCCTTCGGTAGTAGTAGTAGTAGTAGTAGTAACAGTAGAAGTAGCAGCAGCAGTAGTAGTAGTTTATAGTAGTAGTAGTAGTAGTAGTAAAAGTAGAAGTAGCAGTAGTATAAGTAGTAGTCCTAGTATTTGGGATTAGTATACAAATAGATTTCAAACAATAGACAATGTTCGGAAATCTGCTTGTGTTAGAGCTCGTGTTCAAAGCCGACAAACAGCACTGGTGGGCAAGCCTAAAGTAGTTGAGCTCCATCTGTCAGCTTATCAGTTCAATGAGAGCGAGAGATAGATAAATGGGTAAAGAGAGACAGAGACAGAGACAGACAGACAGACAGACAGATAGAGAGAATGTCAAAACATGGGTGTGGAAAGGTACGTCTCAAATACAGTGGATATCCCGATCGTTATCCTCGCGTACTTTTCAAGTCAGATATTTGAGTGTCTACATCTGTTTGCGTCGTTCATAAACCGAAAAAAAAAAAAAAAAAGATAGTTCTAATTGCTAGAGGAAAGACGTATATTTCCCCCCACTTATCGTTTTTTTTTGTTTTTTTTGTTTTTTTTTTTTTTTGTTTTTTTTCTCCTTCTCTTTTCAGGAACAGGTCTAATTTTTCCCCTATCAGTCAGATTAACAGTTCAATCAGGGTGAGAAAGTATCAAAAACATGGGTTTGAAGCGATGCGCCTGTAACGCAAACACTGTTACGAACAGTTTGATGTCACTTATTATTATCATCATCTTTGATCGATTATGTTCTGCATGTCTTGGGTTTCACGAGATGTTTGCTTACCAAATGACGTAAGTGCACGTCGCGTAATGACCTTGACCCATAAATTAAGAAAAGATAAATCCATATGCAATGGGAAGTCAGGTGTGTTTTCTCCCCCGATTCTTTTCCACGGGACGGGAGGATTACTATAGGTTAAAACGAAATAAAAGAAACAAATGAATTAAATACTCCCCCCCACCCTGAAAAAAAAGGGAAACTGAAAAAATCAGATGAACATTTGAATATACAAGATTTTAAAAAGTAACACATAGTAAACAAATAAATCTAAAAGCTTGGGTACAGGGAAGGGAGAGAGTGGGTTGAAGTGGCTAATGACGGAAAAGAGATTGGGAGTGGGGGGGGGGGGGGCTAACTATAGGTTGTGCATAGAATTGGCCGGGCAGAGGGTGAGGAGATACGCGTATAACTGTTAAGGGGAAAAAAAATGGAAGAAATTATACGATAGGCAAATATCCAACATGTTTGTCAGACCTAAAGTACCCAAAGGGTTATAAAGATAAGTTCCAACCTTCGCTGTTGAAGCAACATTGTCGTTGTTAGTATCATGAAGTTATGAAATCATGTGAAAGCGATGCAAGTTTTTTTTTCTTTTAAAAAGAGAAACAGCAGCAATCAATCAGTCAATACATAATCAATTAAAATGATAATGATAATAATAATGACAACAATAACGATAATTTCTTCTTCCTTCGGTAGTAGTAGTAGTAGTAGTAGTAACAGTAGAAGTAGCAGCAGCAGTAGTAGTAGTTATAGTAGTAGTAGTAGTAGTAGTAGTAAAGTAGAAGTAGCAGTAGTATAAGTAGTAGTCCTAGTATTTGGGATTAGTATACAAATAGATTTCAAACAATAGACAATGTTCGGAAATCTGCTTGTGTTAGAGCTCGTGTTCAAAGCCGACAAACAGCACTGGTGGGCAAGCCTAAAGTAGTTGAGCTCCATCTGTCAGCTTATCAGTTCAATGAGAGCGAGAGATAGATAAATGGGTAAAGAGAGACAGAGACAGAGACAGACAGACAGACAGACAGATAGAGAGAATGTCAAAACATGGGTGTGGAAAGGTACGTCTCAATACAGTGGATATCCCGATCGTTATCCTCGCGTACTTTTCAAGTCAGATATTTGAGTGTCTACATCTGTTTGCGTCGTTCATAAACGAAAAAAAAAAAAAAAGATAGTTCTAATTGCTAGAGGAAAGACGTATATTTCCCCCCACTTATCGTTTTTTTTTTTTTTTTTTGTTTTTTTTTTTGTTTTTTTTTTCTCCTTCTCTTTTCAGGAACAGGTCTAATTTTTTCCCCTATCAGTCAGATTAACAGTTCAATCAGGGTGAGAAAGTATCAAAACATGGGTTTGAAGCGATGCGCCTGTAACGCAAACACTGTTACGAACAGTTTGATGTCACTTATTATCATCATCTTTGATCGATTATGTTCTGCATGTCTTGGGTTTCACGAGATGTTTGCTTACCAAATGACGTAAGTGCACGTCGCGTAATGACCTTGACCCATAAATTAAGAAAAGATAAATCCATATGCAATGGGAAGTCAGGTGTTTTCTTCCCCCGATTCTTTTCCACGGGACGGGAGGATTACTATAGGTTAAAACGAAATAAAGAAACAAATGAATTAATTATTACTCCCCCCACCCTGAAAAAAAGGATAAGAAACTGAAAAAAATCAGATGAACATTTGAATATACAAGATTTTAAAAAGTAACACATAGTAAACAAATAAATCTAAAAGCTTGGGTACAGGGAAGGGAGAGAGTGGGTTGAAGTGGCTAATGACGGAAAAGAGATTGGGAGTGGGGGGGGGGGGCTAACTATAGGTTGTGCATAGAATTGGCCGGGCAGAGGGTGAGGAGATACGCGTATAACTGTTAAGGGGAAAAAATGGAAGAAATTATACGATAGGCAAATATCCAACATGTTTGTCAGACCTAAAGTACCCAAAGGGTTATAAAGATAAGTTCCAACCTTCGCTGTTGAAGCAACGTTTGTTTGGCAACTTTGGGGCAGTTTGGGAGTGGGTGGTGGTGTTAATTTTGATCTGTTATCAGTTTAATATCAATTTTTGGCTCGAATTCATAAATTCATGCTACACCTCAAAACGCTTTCATGGATAAATAAGTAATTTGGTGCAAAATCCCGATTTGGCGTGCGGTCTTTACCTCCCCCCCCCCCCCCCCCTCTCTCTCTCTCTCTCTCTCTCTCTCTCTCTCTCTCTCTGTCTCTCCTCCCAGGTTCCCCCTTACTGCCACCACCACCACCACTCTCTTATATACCCCTCCCATAATTTTTTGTCAGTCCACTATCCACTCGTCCACACCAATTGTTTTCGCTTTCAACCTATGTCAGCCGCGGGGAAAAAAGAAGGCATGGCTTGGTTTTTAAACAGTATTTTATTTCAACATTGTCACAAATGTTACAAGAGTAAATGGGACAGGGCAACAAGAAATACTTATATAAAGCCCCATCTTAAGAGTGAATGTACACAATGGATTTGCGACGGACGTCTGAACAGCAAAGCAATTTGGTATAGCATTGTAAAGTTTCAAACACGAAAAACAAAAACACAAAACAAAACTAAGTATAAATAAACAACCAAACAGAACCCGACAACAGGAGTGAAAAATAAATGATGAAGAGGTAATAGAAAAGTACATAAGTGTGACGAAAGTGGAGGTGTATGCCAAGCTTTACAGAAAAGAGGGCAACCAGTTTCTATGAATGAATATCAGCTCGCGGGACAGTCAATTCATGAGTCTTGTCAATAACAGGTAAGGACACAATTCTAAATGTTAATTAGGCTCCATTAAGAATGCAGACTAGTAATGATGAGAAAAGAGAAAGACACAATAACAGCAGGTCAACAAATCCATATGTGTACGCCCGATGTGACCAGAGGGGCAGTTGAATATAGTCATAGGAATTGTTACAAATCAAAACGCTTTGTTAGAGAAATAAATTTGTGAACAATTTTTAAAAAATATGAATATTAGTTTCCATGTTGAAAGAACCATTACCAAAATTACAAATCAAATCAGTTCTCCAGGAAGGCTGTGGATGGTGTTTGTTCGATGTACAGTGTACAAAGGGCAGTACAAGAGGAAGTGTTTGGCAGTTTCTTGGCGATAAGTACACGCACATGATGGATCGTTATGAATGTGACGATTGTACAGGTCATAATTTAGTTCACTCATTGCAAGCCTGAGTCGACAGTGGATTATTTGTTCCTTTCTATTTCCGTGGTAGTAGTAGTAGGTGGGACAAAAGTGTCTGCAGAGGAAAGGTAGTGTTTGAGGTAGCTGAGAGACTGGGTTTGTTGAATATCAGTAGGAAGGGTATTCCAGATGGATACAGTTGAAGGGAAAAAAGGATCTGTGGTATATATCTGTTTGGTGTCGAGGGATGAGTCTATCCGAGGGTCTTTGCAGGTGATATGGATTGACCACAGAAACCAAGGGTGGCATTAGGTCACAGAGATAGTAAGAGCAGACACATTGTGAATTATCTTATGGAACATTATTATTATTTTGTGTCTGCGACGACGCTCCTTCAGAGTACAAAATCCTGACTCTTCCAATAGCTTTTTATGACTAGTTCCACGTACAGCACCGTGAGAATGCGTAGGGCGTCCAAGTGTAAATTTTCTGAGATATTTGATTGATACTCCGCGCAATTATCCCAGATGATATCAGCATAATCAAATATCGGCAGGATAAATTATTTATACATGGTTTCAAAAGCCACTCTGGTCAATTTGTACTTAAAAGAGTGAAGACAGTTTATTAGAAGACGAACCTTTGCGGCAGTATTGTTGACGTGCTCACCCCACCTGCAGTTATTTTGAAGCGTGACTCCTAAATGTTTGTGATGAGTTTGTTGTTGCATAGTTGTGTTTCCAAATTGTAGGTCATGAGAAACTACCTTCCAGGTTTTAGCCCAAGCTTCTATTTTAATTAAAATGGATTGTAATGTTTCTTTCCTCACGATGTGATCTTCCAATGCCAAGGATATACTCGTATCATCTGCAAATAGATTGATAACTGACTCAATATTACTAGCAATATCATTGATGTAGACAAAAAAACAACAGTGGTCCAAGGACAAAACCTTGTGGTACTCCTTGGGAAATGTTTTTTTCACGGTGGATTGTTCACCCCGATAACAACAGACTGGTATCTGTCTGAAATATAACTATCAAACCAGTGTAAAAGTTGACCTCTAATTCCTATTTCGTTTAGTTTAAGTAGGAGACCCCTGTGCCACACACGATCAAAGGCTTTTGAGATATCAAAAAATACATATTGGTCTGGAATAGATTTGTCATAATTTTTGACTAAATTATCGTAGATGCTGAGCAGTTGGCAGCTCGTTGAATCACCATGTATGAAACCTGATTGTGATTCAGAAATTCAGAAAATTCAGGGCATGGCTTAATTGTCCTCCCCCACCTTCTCCATCCCAACCCCCATGTTTATTGATAGCACTGTCTTGACAGCAATCCGCAGAGACTAATGTAGTGACTGTTCGGCCAGTGGCAGCCGAAACAGTTTTTTGAATGACGTGTCGTTGAGAGCCACGGCCAACGAGATTCATGCAAGGCCACAGAATAAGACGCCGACAGAAGATTTCAGACTCTAAGAGTACGCTCACACTAAGCACGGATGGTCGGACATGCACGTTTTACGTCCGCCTGTGGCTGTGTCGTGTAAACATTTATACTACATAGATCGCGTCTTCAGCATTTTTAATACATGTACGTGGCCTATCACCCAGGCAGCTAACACATTTATCAGTATCAAAGACGAAAGAAAGGTACCTCAAATCTGAATTTTTGTTTTGGATGTATATTTCATTCACTTTGAGAGATGATCCAGCACTATCAAATGCAACCGATTGTGACTGTGTCAAATCTGCTGTTAGGATTGTCCCTTCATATTACTAGATACATGAATAGCCTTTGTAAATCGACTTTCAACAGACATATTGTGATATGCATCGTGAAATTTACCACATGAAGGTGAAAAAGCAAAAAACAAAAATTCCACAGAGATCATTTTGAAATAGGACTAAAAGGATTTAATGAAAAGAAATATTAATGGAAAGAAATATTAATTGTGAATATCTTTAGCCCTTGCACGATGAATAACCAATCGAACAATAACATAGAAAATACATGGTTTCGGAACTTATCCCCCTCTCCCCCCACCCCACCCCTAAGAGAGAAAAACTGGACACACACGCAAACGCACACACACATCCATTACACACACAAACATGCTCGCGCACACACACACTAACTTACAATACTAACAACAAAAACCAAAGAAATAAACGGGGGAAAAATCATTGTCTTAAGATGTACATTCACATATTCTGACAATATATGACCAAAAAAACTGCCTCGATTATGCGCACGCACACCGACACCCGCACACACACTCACACGCGCGTGTGCGCGCGCGCACGCACAGGCGCGTTTACGCACGCACACATACCCATTTACGCATTCACGTACGCAAACTCACATGCACGTACACAAACCCATAGTCACACACGAACACAAATATACTCTGACGTGCCCATTTTGGGTAAGAAAAATATTTCAGTATGAAATCACAGGAAAAGTCATGTCCCTTGAAATGGACGACACAAAACGTATTGTTTGTCCCAAACCAAACGTTGCGTGTAGTAATGGCCGTGCCCACATCGCGCACACTATGAGCGCTTTTTAGACGCAGCGCAAATACAGAGCAATCAGCTAGCTGTGCACGTCTTCTCTAGTCGGTACCGACGGACAACGTCCGCGGACATCCAAGGCAAGTGTGAACGTACCTTTAATCAAACGCAACACCACGTTAGTAATGTGACATAAGAGTGCTTATAATTTGACATAATATTATGCATACTTGTCTTTAAGCAAGGTCCTATGTCAACTCTCCTGTCCTTCCTTCCTCATCGCCCCCCACCACTCTCCCCCCCCCCCCCCCCCCCCCCCTCCCTCCCGCCACCCCCTCCCCTCCATCTCCGGTACTTTTAACAGGAGTCCTCCGATCCACTACAACGGCAATGACAACTATTACAGTGACAGTTATCACAACAACAATTAAATCTACTGGTCATTGAATAATTCCCCACTCTTTCTACGTGTCCTACGGCTATCAACCTAAGTGTGTTCAGATGCGTGCGCGTGCATGCGTACGTGCGTGTCTGTGTCTGTCTGTACAAGCATATATGTGTGTTCCAAGTGTGTGCGTACGTTCCTACAATGTGTGTTTATGCACTCGCGCTCGTGTATGTTGTGCCTGCCTGTGTGTTTGTGTGCGCGCGCGTGCATGTGTGCATATGTGCGCTCGTATGTGTGTGCCTGCGTGCACGCATGCATGAGAGAGAGAGAGAGAGAGAGAGAGAGAGAGAGAGAGAGAGAGAGAGAGAGAGAGAGAGAGAGAGAGAATGTGCGTGCGCGTGGGTGTTATGTGTTTCGTTCACACGCCTATGATGGGTACTTGGACAAGATGGTAATTAAAGGTGATGTTGAAAATACTTGATTCCAAAGTTTTTCACTCACGAAGCACTTGTAGCAAAAACTTGAATATTTCTTGAATTTATCTCTGTGAGAAAAGATTTCCTACTTGGATTAATCATATTCGTACACATACACACACGCGCGCGCATTATATATATATATCACAATCACAATCAGCCGTGTCTCCCTGATGAGTCCGATCCAGCGGACGAAAGGCCTCGGAGCAGGCAATACATATAGATCTGTCTTCCAGAGAGATTGCAGTGGTTTTTCCTCATGCAGCTAGTGAAGGGTTTTTCATATTTATGATATACATTTTCCCATTAACTTCATCTTCAAAAATTTTTTTTTTTTTTTTTTTTTTTTTTTTTCCTCTTAATTTCAAATCTTTGCCAAGTCATTACTATAATGATGGAAGAATTGTTAACCTGCACTTGTTTTTCCCCCCACTACTTAATTGTTCAGCATATATATATATATATATATATATATATATTTTTTTTTTAGGGGTGAGGCTGGGACGAAAGATGATGATCTGTCTTTATACGATAAATCTAAACATGAACTATTGTCAACATCTCTACAGATCTTCATGAAAGAAATCAAATCTAGTCTTTTTATTCTTATGGAAGACCTTTTTTCTATATTTTGGAGCAAAGTCAATCGAGGGAAAAACATAAAAATTACCAACATTAAAATGTTGATTTATGAAAGAAGCAATAGGGAAAAAAAGCCTTTTCGCTAAAAAGAATAGTTGCACCATGCACGCAACCATTTCCAGTATTCTGGCCGTCTTTTACTAAGCGGTGGATTTTAATCAGCAGGTTTCTTCAGTTTTGTTTGTGAGTCATCGCGAGTTAAAATCATATCAGAAAAGGAATGATTCAGATAACCTGTATAAAGGAACCATCACTTTACAGCATAGCGGGATAGTGTTAACTGCTATTGAATCTTCATTTATACCTTTTATTCTCTTTTAAATCAAAAGTCACGGTGAGAAGAAAAATCAATACATCAAGTTTGATTTTTTCTGATTTATGTAAGATACAAATACTGGAAGTCGAAGGAAGAAAAGCGTTACCACCGCTGAAGCTGCGTCTGTGGAGTGCACCGGTGTCGTATATATAATACTGTCGCTCATAAAATCGTGTCGCAGCGACAGTATTTTCCCGGGAAATACTGCAGCTGGTTCGTGAAAAATTATCGCTGAGCGACTTAATTTCATAAAAAATTGGTAGCGCGACAGGATTTCACGAGAAATGTCCATAAAATCGTGTCGTTGCCTAAAAATAAAATCATGTCGCATCGACAGCATTTCATAAAAAAAAAAAAAAAAAAAAAATACTGCCGTAGAAAAGTTGTTGCTCTGAGACAGCATTTCCCGTAAAAAAAAAAAAAAGAAAAAAAAAAAAAAAAAAAAAAAAAAAAAAAAAACGACGTCGAAAACATGTTCGGTCTCTGCCCAACTCTACCCCCACCTCGCTCTCTACTGGTTTTACGTATCAGTTGCCCCATTGTCTTTCTATGATTCTATTTGTTTCTGCTTGACTGTCGGTCTATCTTTCTGTCTCTATTTGTTTTTTCTCGCTCATTCTCTCTATGCTATCGTATCGCCCTCCCTCTATCTGTTTGACTCTCTTTGGTTTCACTCTGTCCATCAAACTGTCTATCAGTTTGTCTCTGCCTTTCCTTTCCTGTCTCCCCCCCCCCCCCCCCCCCCCCCCTCTCTCTCTCTCTCTCTCTCTCTCTCTCTCTCTCTCTCTCTCTCTCTGGACGTGCAAGCATGTGTGCGTGTATGTCGAGAGAGCGCGACGGTGTGTGTGTGTGTGTGTGTGTGTGTGTGTGTGTGTGTGTGTGTGTGTGTGTGTGTACCCAGAAACAACTGCATTCATGCTGAAATAGGCCTATATCTGTGATTCACTTGTCCATAATCACTCTCTCTCTCTCTCTCTCTCTCTCTCTCTCTCTCTCTCTCTCTCTCTCTCTCTCTCTCTCTCTCTCTCTCTCTCTCTCCTCTCTCATTCTCTCTCTCTCTCCCTCCCTCCTCTCTCTCTCTCTCTCTCTCATATTCTCTCCCTCTCTCTCTCTCTCTCTCTCTCTCTCTCTCAAATTCTCTCTCTCTCTCTCTCTCTCTCTCTCTCCCCCCCCCCCCCCCCCCCCCCCCCCCCCTAGGATACCCCCGTGTCAGCTGTCACTTAACATACCCCACCCACTCTGAACATCTTCTCGTGGGACGATACTCTTTTCCCTAGACAATTGAACAGAACCCTGAAGACTTCTCCCCACAAACCGTTCAAGTTATACAATCTCTTTGTAGAAGTGTATGTGCGTGTTTTGAGTTTGTTTGTGTATGCCCGCGCATGCACATTTACATGTTCCACGAGTGTGTGTGTGTGTGTGTGTGTGTGTGTGTGTGTGTGTGTGTGTGTGTGTGTGTGTGTGTAAGAGAGAGAGAGAGAGAGAGAGAGAGAGAGAGAGAGAGAGAGAGAGAGAGACCACGCACATACGCATGTACACACGAATACGTGGGCACGCACGCACACAAACTCACACACATACATTTCCTCACTCATGCATTCCCTTACAGTACAGGAGGGACACAAACCGTTGAAAGAGGTATGATAGGTCAGAGATGGATGGGGCAGAGAGGAGGTCATAGCCGAGGGAACAAATCATATAATCATCCCCATGATATTACATAACAGGGTGGCAGGGCTATGTGAATGTCAGTAGGATGGATAGTCATTGGAAGACAACAAGAGACACGAAATCGTTTAATAGCCGCATTCTTCTTATATTATATATATCCTAATTCATTACATGCTACACACCCAGCTCTTAAAACTCCATTCCTTCTACCTCAAATGTCTCCGAATTTCTGATTTGGATCTTATTTTTAAAGAAGAAAAAAAAAAAAAAAAAAAAAAAAAAAAAAAAAAAAATGATGTGTAGTAGTTCCATGGCATTATAGTATACTTATTACAAGTTGCAGCTTTTGGATTGCTCATTATTAATAGGCCTAAATAGTGTACGACGAACAAAGAGAAATAATTATGACAATGATATTTGAGAAATTTGCGTTATTGGTTGTTTTTAACCGCTTCGACATTATTGGACTATGCGACCTTTTTACTTCTTAACTTCGCACATCACAAAACGAACACGTCTTTGATCTTGGTCGAAAGGAACTTCATCTTTTGAAAATTTCGGTTCTATCTTCTACCGCAAGACTTCAGAGGTTCAAGACCCATCTTTGTCGGCAGTGTGTGTGTGTGTGTGTGTGTGTGTGTGTGTGTGTAAAAGAAACATATCCAAATATTGACGATGCTTTGAATGTTTCTTTTTGTTTTCGAACATTAATTCGTTTGTCTTTTTTTAAAAGAAGCCATCCAAAACAAAAGATAATTTACATAAAAGTGTTATGTTTCACATTTTGAACATGATTATATTTAGACCTTAGGTGCCTTAAAGCGAGCGTGATGAAAGAAAACACATTTGAACGTTACGTTCTGCTTTTTTTTTTCTGCGTTGTTTTATGTAATTAACTCTTCACTGCGCTGTTGACGTACGGCGTTCGTCATGAAAAGTGCCGTCTGCAATGCGTAGTTGACAAACGCTGTTCGTCATGATTCAACACTCTTTCTGTTTCGTCCAGCATTGCCTAAAATCCCTCTATTTATGATTTGATAAGCTCCCTTGACCACTCTTTGCTTTTGGTGTACCATTTGTTCGAGATAATTGGTTCATTTACATAATTTATGACGATCGATCAGCAAGGTACTGTGAAGTCGTACTTTCACTTTTCGAAGCCATGGCTGCCCCACAACGAAGCTCAACAGTTGTAAAGGTTATTGACGAAATTTACCGAGATGATGAAAGTAGAGACGAAGATTTTGATCCAGCTGGCATCGAACTTCGTGAAGTTGATGCTAACTGTAGAATGAGCCGTCTGCTATAAGCCTCGTTATGATCAACATATTATGGACCAATGAGAATTCAAGATGTTCGGGGCTGCTGAGAGATTCAACGCTCTGCTGGCCGTCTGTCTCCAGTTCTCAACTGTCCCACTTTGGTAACATTATCAAGCCCTAGTTTATAAATAATACTGGCCAATTCTATACTAACGACCCAGAGTTTGATCTGGAAGTGGAAGAAGAAGCTTTGTTGAATGACTCGTCGTCTGAGTCAGACTCAGAGCATGGAGATCCAATAATTCAAGACGTAGGTGAGTGTATTTGAGAGATTCATTCAACTTTATAACACAATGGTGTTGCTTTTCTTCACAGTACAATTATGAATAGATCAACCAAGTGTGTGTATTGTACATCTGTACCGTTGGCCGGGGACGCGTCAGCGAGCGAGCCAGTCATCAATGACCAGTGTGCTTGACCGACGACTTTCAAGGCGTTGGGCTCATGTGCCAGTGTCCGTCGCTCGCTCGCTCTCACTCACGCTGCGTGCGTTTGATTTGCTTGTGGTTTACAAGTGTTTCTTATCGATGTGTGCCCAACTCTTCCCTATGGCCTGTGTGTGTTCATGTGCGGGGCAGGGTGGGAGTAGGGGCAAATGTGTGTGTGTGTGTGTGTGTGTGTTGATGATACTTTTTTTCTAGAAAACTGAAAGCACACAGTGATAAATAATACTGATCTAAACAATGTTGCAGTGAAGTGACTAGTTCAAAAGCATAACTCATGGATTGTTTGCAGTGTTTGCTTGATGAAAATGAAAGGGGGCGTGGCATGCTAATTACCCGATTTCAGTTTGTGGTTGTTGTTTGTTTGCTTATAGTGTGAATGTGTTTGCGAATATTTCATAAACTGAAACTAGTCAAAGCAAGAGTAGATACAAAAATTTTTATTATCATTTTGAAGTGATTTTTTATGTGCTGTTTATTTGAGTTTTGCTGGACTTACAGAAGGGGGCGTGGCTTGTTTACGATTGTGTGTGTGTGTGTGTGTGTGTGTATTTATGTTGTGTGTGTGTGTGTGTGGTACATTTTTTTTTTTTATTTCATGAATGAAATATTTCTGTGGAAAATTGAAACTCTTGCTTTCAATGTGTTACAGCTAGGCTGATGATGCAGCATGGAGATGATGTTCAGCCTGGACCTGCTGGTGCTGGACTTGCTGTGCTGGGCCTGCTGTTGCTGGACCTGCTGGAAGAGGAAGGGGAGCAAGAGGAAAGACGAGAGAGGGAGGAGGTTGTGGTGCTCGAGGTAGAGGACGGCAGCCTGGTCATCGACAGGGTGGGCACCAGGATCAGCGTGTCTGATTGTGCCCAACAATTTTGAACCTGACATCCCTGATTTTACAGCTGATGAAGGGATTCAGGTGGACACCACCATCTTTACTGCTGCTGATTATTTCAGTTTATACAGCAGTGACCTGATCCAACATTTCAGGATTCAGACTAACAAGTATGCAGAAGAGTACATAGCAACACAATTGCCATGCTGAATGCACACATTTTGTTCAGGAAGGATGGAAACAGCAGCTGCTTACTTGTTTTCCAGAAAGAAGTCATCAATGAGATGATTTTTGGCAACAAAGATCCAGCTGATGCTGAGGACGACGCTGTAAGGTTGTGTGCTCGACACTTCATCAGTGTGCTGCCCCCTACCCAAAATAAAGTGCGGCCATCAAGGAGGTGCTGTGTCTGCTGGAAGAAAGGGCAGAGGAAAGACACCACTGACCAGGTATTACTGCCCAGACTGCCCTAGCAAACCAGGATTGTGTTTGGAAGACTGCTTCCAGAACTGTCACACTCAGCGTTTCTATTGGCGATAGAAACTGGGAGATACACAGCCTTTCGTTCTTTGTGTGGCTAGGCTGTGCTATGGTGTGGCTGGACACTGCTTCCTGGGTCTTCTTTGTACACTGTATAACTCCAACACAAAGTGTGCTCTCTAAACTGCTGTGAGGTCAGCATCATCTGATTATATCATGATTGACATCTTCATTTCTTTATATTGCGTTTCAAGGAGTTCATGTGACATTTCTGGCATACCATTTCATTATATTTTTGTTACAATCAGATTTTTCATTCATTTTCCTTTCATTTGATATAACTTTTATGTAGCTATCTTCAATATCTTCTGAACTATAAGCAAATGAAAATCACAGGCGTGATTTTTGGGTTTTTCTGAATTTCTACAGGCGACAAAAACTGGGAGATAAATGCCTTTCTTTCATTTGTGTGGCCAGACTGCTATATTGTGGCTTGACACTGCTTCCTGGATCATTGTACACTGTAAATCTTCAATACAAAATGTGCTATGAACTGCTGTGAGCTCCAGCATCACCTAATAAAATCATGATTGATTTTTTCATTTTTTTTTTTATAATGCATTTCAAGGAGTTCATTTGATATATACTTTTATGTGGTTATCGTCAATATCTTCTGAATTATAAGCAAATGAAAATCATAGGCGTGATTTTTGTGTTTTTTCTAAAAAAATTCTTAGCATGGGACTTAGCAAAATATGATAGCAGCGAAGGGGCTAAATTAGGTAAAAAATTAATTCCAAATCACGGCTTCCTTGGAGTTTTGAATGCCTTGAAAGGTAAAACAAAGCCAAATGATGCCCGAAGCTCAGCATTATGGCCTCTGATAACTTTTTTTGGTTACTTGTGACTAAAATGGGTTACTTTGACTCGTTTGTAAATTCATGATTTTAAGTGCCCTAAAAGCACTGCAATTAAGCAAGACAACTGAAACTGTCTGTTCTGCGATTTGGCTTGTATTAGCTTTTAGACTCTATCATGTTTGTGTTTCTGTTCTGACAATTAAGGATAATCGTAAACCATATTTCACAGGAAATGTTAACTCTAGCAGTAACATTTCACGTGAAAATGTGTCGCAAGCGACAGCATTCACCGACAATATTCCACAGTGTCCTGTCGCAAAAAAACCTGTGCAAAATTTCGAGCGACAGTATTTTATGGACAGCTGCAATGGCTATATAGGACATTTTTCATGAAAAGTTGTCGCGCGACAATTTTTTCCAGAACATATTGTCGCTGCAACAATATTTCACGTGAAATGCTGTCGCTGCGATACAATTCCACGGCGACAGTATTATATACGACGACACAAGACAAACTGAACTACCTACACCGACAAGATGGTTGTTGCACCAGTGTATGGACAAAATCACATAAAATGGTCCGAAGGACCATCCATTTTGCAAAAGAGATCACGATTCAATGGAACTTGTTAATCGACAGATATGCCATAAAGATCAGTATCCATGCATTTTGCAAAGGAGATTCCAGTTCAAATGAGATTTTTTACAGATATGCCATAACTTTCAGTATTTTCCATAATTATGTGATAAAATGCAAACAAATGCAGAGAGAGAGAGAGAGAGAGTGTGTAAAAAAAAATCACCCGGTTACGCTCGTTACGTACACGCTCCATTTATTTGTTGAACGGTTAACATTGACACAAAACAATGCTACGTATACTAGAAGTACACCTTTTTTTGTTTTTCGCTTTTTTCCCCCCTTCTTTAGCTTGCATTAGTTTACGGTAATACTGTTGAGTGTTAGGCCTAATAAATTTCTGCATCTTTGTCACCGTTGCATTAAACCTTTGATATTGATATACTGCAAATGATTCTTCCCCTTCAAAATGCCAGTCTTTTCAGTCTTTAAAATGGAAGTAAAACTCTTAGACACTGCACATGGCCAGTATTCTGTAAAAGCCGCATGCAAAAGAAAAGATACAGCTTGATTAATGCACGTATCATTACCATACGTATCATCACACGGGATGGGATATATCCCTTCAGATCCTATGGACAGGTTGAAGACTGCGAATGTATCGTGCCTTAAACTTTTAAAAAAGACTTGTATAAAAGCACTTACATTGTCAAAAGACAGTCCTTATAAGTGTAACCCCCCAAAGCATCTATTCTGTCTTCCATTATGTCGTCGTCGTTCCTGCTCCACTGCAATGCATACGTAGGTCAACGACTGCTCTGCTTCACTGTTGTACTACTTTTCACATGCACACTGCTTCAGAAAGGCACGTGCACCTGGTTGAGTGCTGGGCGAAACTCCCAACACCTCTTTCTGGCAAACCATGCATCCGGAGGTTGTCAGCCGAAATCAAAGCTTAGCGCTTTACAGAACACTGGCCACTCCTCCTCCAGTATCTTCTTAGGCATTCTCTTCCGCCACTCCTTCCATTATCTACTGAGGCATTCTATTCCGCCAGGCTTCTTCCATGATCTTGTGAGGCATTAAATCCCTCCCCCCCCCCCCCCCCTCCTCCTCTATTTTTAAGCAATCTTCTTTCCCGTAACTTCCAGGGAAAGAGCACACATGGAGCTATTTCCACCAGCACCCAGGTCAGTGATGCCGGCCATGTCCGGAGCCATCAGGTTTGGCGCCGCTTAGTGTAGAGGTCTACTGACTCAGTGCGGTATGTCGTGGTCTGGCCTTCCTTGATGGGCACGTTCCTGGCCACGATCATGTTGCCTTTCTCTGTGACGGCCAGTGCCGATGGGTGCTTGAACTGCCCAACATATAAACGAGGTCATTGAAGAGGACCATATAAGATAATGAAGAACCAGAAATGGTGCAAATGAACATTCAACTGAGCCAATGAAGAAACGATAAAAGCCGAACAAAGCATTAATCGGGTTTCTTTCTTTTTTTTTTTTTTTTTTTAAGACCGAAGAAAAAGGCTTTGTGGAAGATTAAGACCTAATGAATTCGGGAGATGACAAAATCTACAGAAAAAATAATCAATGTCATTTTTTAAGAAAATTGTATGAGCGCTCTGTCTGCTTCAAGTGAAATGTTTAGCAACCAATGACAGTGATCCATGTTACCAGACACAATATTGTGGCTGATCTACTGCATTATCTCCTTGAATAAATAGCAATACGAAACAAACCCAACATCAGAACGTTTGCTAGAGAGCGCCTAACATCTATTTAAACACAGTAGCAAGCATGAATCAGAAACGTTTGATCTTTAAACTGTCTACGAAAAAAAAAAAAAGTTTCTGAAACTGGTGGCTCCTGTTTGATGACTTGACCTATATTTTTTGCATCGTATTTGTCCCATATGCACAAAAAGCCTAACATCTTTTCAGGAGAGACAGACAGACAGGGACAGACGGACACAGACAGACCAAATCCCCAGTTACCTGTGTAGAGCACAGGTCACTAGGACCGATCCCTTCGACAAAACTGAGCGTCCTTGAAGTTGATAGGTCAAACGCTTTCAGATAGCCGTTGGGCCTCATCCACCCCCAACACCAGATCGGAGTCCACCCAGTGTAACAGAGTGATGTGCGCCGGCTTTTCATCTCCGTCACAAGGGACACTGAGCTGACGATCGAGCTTGTGCTTAGCTGCTCGAGTGGCCGGCCGGGTGAAGACGTCTGAAGGATGCTCGTCTTTTCTCAGGTTTCACGAAGACTTGGGACGGTCGTCAAACCAATCGGCAATACTGCATAACTTCACCTTACTAGCAAGCGACCACAGCGATTGTGAGGGGGACTTGTTATCAGTCTGAAGTGATTCAGAGAGCTCGACTTCAGGGATGGTTGTAGGATGGCAACAAACGAGTTCAGACCCGTGATGCTGCCGTTCATGGAAATCGACCTCCTCCCCGTGTTCCTGCCCCGTGCTACCTCTTGTCTGCTCACAGTTTCCCTGAGCTGTGTCTTCCCCATGAACATCAGGATCCGAAGTTGGTACTGATGGAGTCCCTTGCAGTGGGGTGGCATATTCCACTTCATTGTGCATGATGCTGTTGCCTGGTTGTGTATCCGAATCGCCCGATGTCTCTGGGATGTTTGATATTTCCGGGCGTTCTCGGGAAAGATTTTTCGAACAAATATTTCCTATAGGTGCTCCGTGGAATGAACGAGGATGACGTCCTTGGAGATAGGTTGAGATTGGTGACTGAAACAGAACAGACCACAGGTGAGTGGAGGGAAGGTGATAGGGATCAGGCGACTCGCCAACACGTCTATCCTCTGTCCAATGAGGCAGTTGCTTTTTGACTTGAATCAGGATTAAAAAAAGAAAAATCTGCTGGTATAGGGGGACAGGATTACACACGTAAAATATATCCAACATAGATGGGGCATGAACAGTACTGTTAAATCACAAACCTGCCTTGCTGGAGCTCAGCCAGGGGCCAAGGTGCACAGAGAGGTGACAAACGAATAGCGAGAGGTGGGAAAGTCCATTTAATCGGCCTTTCCCCCCCTCAAAGGGGGTATGTGGATCGATATTTCAATCGCGAGTTGGGTGTAATTCAGCCTAAGTACGATGTCGAAAACATGAAACTGACAACTGAAACTCAAAGATATGTACAACAGAGAAAAACGCGTGGTGTGATGCCCCCCCCCCCCCCCCCCCTCCCCCCCAAAAAATGCATAAAACAGATTTTTTTCCCCCCCCGTGTTACCCATGCCAGAGTTCAGCTTGTATTGTCTTGGTTTTGTTTTGTCTGTCTTTTAGTACATATATAATTTATTCAAGCAACCCAGGAGAGAAGAAGGAATTAAGCCAGTGGATGAACTCATGAAATTTTGGTGCAGATCCATGATGCGGATCAGGATCACACGATGGATCCGAGATCGTCCAGTAGGATTATAACCGTTTTACACGACCTACTGAATAAAGTTGGCACGTGATTCACGATTCGTCCAATTCTTGCGAAGATTTGTGGTATAAAACTGGAAATAACTTGCTTTAAACCACTCCATGCCCGAAACCACTC
Organism: Conus betulinus; assembly: GCA_016801955.1. Classification (NCBI taxonomy): domain Eukaryota; kingdom Metazoa; phylum Mollusca; class Gastropoda; order Neogastropoda; family Conidae; genus Conus; species Conus betulinus. The sequence goes on from JADBJO010003232.1 coordinate 65,506, forward strand.
TTCTGTGGATGAGAAATGGCATGTACCCCCCCCCCCCCCCCCCCCCCCCCCCCCCCACACACACACACACACACACACACACACACTCCTTGGGAATAAAACAAAGTCACCTCCCCTTTGTCCAAAGATTACTCTTCCTGTTTGAAAACTGTCTCAAAAGACAAAACAATCAAATCACATTGCATCCAATCTGAAAGGAGGATGGTGGGGGTGGGGGGTGAATCCTAAACCTGAGTCGGCTCTACAACCCATGCACTTCCAAACCTTTCTTCAAAGAGCGATTCGGGGCACTGGCCAGAACCACCCCAAAGAGCGAATATGGACAAGTGTGTCTGAATTTACTTGCTTCATGTGACAGGGAGACGTAAATGGGCTGATGTCTATATGACTCCCATTAAGAGGAGACAGGTTATTAACGGAAAGCAGACCACTGAGGGATTCAGAAAGTTCTCTTTTCTTCTGCTTGATATTATAGTAGTTTCCTTTAATTCACGAGCATTTTTTTTTTCAGTTCAGTTCAGTAGTTGCATTCAACGTCTCTTCATCACAGATGATAGTAGACGATAAACAATTAAAACACTTGTCAATAATTCGCAGACACTATATACCTAAAACCTATCAATATAGACTATAATTTGCCGCACCATTTTTCCTTATTAGGCAGATTTCACCGATGTTGGCCTTCTTGCCGTGCTCCAAAGTATCGCGGCGCCCGTCTTGTTCAGGGCTGAATGCCTCAACAGGACCACAGACCACACGCACGCGCAGAGTGGAGCGTGAAAATAAGGTGAAATCCCTGACCTTCACCCATCTAAAAATAGCGTGACCCCGCTGAAGGCTGGGACTTCGAAGCAGAGAATTGGGAGGACAGCCCGCGTAACTGCAAGTCGTGGAGCAGTGCTCCTCCAGCCCCAGCCGGCGACAATGTTTCCACGTCACGGCCACCACGGCAACGCGTGTAGTTCGCGCCGTTTGTATTGAAACTCCGTGTGCTTTCGCATTTTGGTGTCTAATTCGTTTAAGCGCACGGCTTCGCGAACTCGTCCAAAACCAGGTTAAAGTACACACGCCCCCCCCCCCCCCCCCCCGACGAGAGGACATTTTTGCGTTCGGTTTGCTGCAGGGGCCAGATACATGAAGCCGTCTTTAGACAAAATAAATAATGTAATATGAAATGAGGCAGGGAACAATAAACAATTTATCCTACTTGTTTGTTGTTTCTTCTTTAGAGATAAGAACTAGTTCGTAGCGAAAAAAAAAAAGTACGTACGTAGCAAAAAAAAAAAAAAATATATATATATATATATATAATATATATATATATATATATATATATGCGTTTCATGACGACTACGTACAGCGATTTTGTTCCTAAATAAATTCGTAACTTTAGAGGTGCCCCCCCCCCCCCCCCCCCCCCCCCAAGTAACTGTTCGTAGCTATGCTGCAGAGCCGCTCATCTTCATGAGCACCCAGATTGCGTGGAGGGTGTGTGTTTGTGTATTTAGATGAGTGTGAGTCACGAACTTCACAGAAAAGGAAGAGAAGGCTGACACGTTTTGTATACATCCATTATTCACTCTTTTGACTGCAATTTTTTTTTTCATTTCATCTTATCTATAAAGATAGTTGGGCGTACTGCGCCTGATACTGTCAATTTATTAATCCACTTAATTAATCATTTAGCCTACTTATCTATTCACATATTTTCTAATTCACAAGAATGTCATAATTGTGTGTGCACATCTAGGCCAACTTTGAAAGTATGTTGTTTGGAGCTATCTGTAGAACGAACCGGCCAGATACAAAGAACATGCTGAAAATGTTTATTACTTTGGCCTATCTGTCATCCATTTTTGGTGGTGCAGCTTCGTTTTAATCTGTCTATAGGGGCTGGCTGACTGCCTCATTGTCTCGGATTTTTAATAATTTCACGTGTGATCGACAAGCTGAATGCAGCCGTTGCTGTTTCCGTCACAAAATATCTTTCGACCGAAAAGTTCCCCACCGAGCTACTGACGTAGACACGCTCAGTATAAATCCATTCTTGTTCTTTGACAGCTACTTTTTTATTTTTAGTTCATCTTATCTATAAAATAGTTGGTTTGTACTGCTCCTAATACTATCTATTCATGATCTATTTATTCATTTATTTATTCATGTTACGCGGGCTGTCCTCCCATTTCTCTGCTTCGAAGTCCCAGCCTTCAGCGCGTCACGCTATTTTTAGATGGGTGAAGGTCAGGGATTTTGTGTACACCAAGGCTGATTTTCAGCGTATGTTGTTTGGAGCTATCTGTAGAACAAACCGGCCAAATACAGACAAAAAAAAACACACTGAAAATTTAAATTATAAGTCTATCTTCCCATTTTTTGGTGCGATTTCGTTTTAACCTGGTTCTGGAGGGTGGTCGATTGTTACAGATTTTGATATGTGTAATCGACATGCTGAATGTGACCGTTGTTGTTCTCCGTCACAAACCGCAATTTATATCTTTGGACCGAAAAGTTCCCCACTATGTTACAGGCGTGGACACGTTTAGTATAAATGCATTCATGTTTTTTGACTGATGTTTTTTATTTCTATGTTATCTTATCTATAAAGATACTTGGTTTGTACTGCTCCTAATACTATCTATCTATTCATTATTCATTTATTTATTCATGCATATATTCGTTTATTTTTTGCAAGTCACTGTGATGTCAAAAAGGTAGTGGAGGGTTACCTGCTCCTAATACTTTTTTTTTTTTTTTAATTCAATATAATATATCACATCTAGGCCGACTTTGATATCATGATGTTTTTAGTTATCTGTAGGTAGAATAAACCGGTCAAATACAGGCGATGAACGTGCTGAAAATGTAGATTATACACACGTGTCTTCCATTTTTTCTGTGCGACTTTGTTCCAGTCCGTCTACGCGAGCTATTTTGATTTGTGATCAACAAACATGTACGCGCATACATGTACATACGTTTGTAATGTAAAGATATGCCGAAGAATACCCCCCCCCCCCCCCCCCCCCCCCCCCCCCCCCCCCCCCCTCTCTCTCTCTCTCTCTCTCTGCAGATATCAAAAGTCAAAACACCATTCTCTCTTCACAGATGTCACATGTTAAACACCTCCACCTCCCCAATCTCTCTCTGTGGGTGTGTGTTTCAGAGAGACAGTTTATCACAGTGCTTCACTTTCTAGTGTTTGTCAGCGAGTGCGTGTGTATGAGTGCGCGTGTCTTCGGATTTTGGGACGTGACCCATATGTTAATCCATAAAACTGGAAGGTGTCCCGAAATTGACGAGGTTATGCATTGAACCAGATCAGACAAACAAACATCCCACAAGACATCATTCCACAAATTATTCATACGTCGTGCTTATAAAAAACCTGCAATTTAGTCTGCCTGATACAGTGTTCTAGGCAACAGAAAAACAGATCTGGCTGGTAAAAAATATCGAAGCTATTTTTCAGCTGAATAACATATACGGTAAGGCAATGTTACCCATGGCCCGGCCAGCCACAAAGGGCCCTATCAGCGCTGTCACCGCGTTGAAGTTGAGTCAACCCACAAGTTATGTTGGGGGGAGGGGGGATGGAGGGGGAACACACACACATACACAGGGGAAAATGTGTATTTATTTCACACAAACCTTTTTAAAACACACTGGAAATTTTGTTAAAAATCTTTCCTCCGTAAAATAATAGGTCAGATAAAAGATAAAAAGAACATCAGTCTCTTTCAGAAATTGATAATATCCCGTCAAGAGCGACATCTCTGAATAATATGAATTATTGCTCGTGTTGCCCAAAGGTTAACAGTAACGGTTGTGTGCCATCTTTTCATGCTGTTTCACTGTAAAAGGTAAGTTTTGTTTTTTTTTTAGCGCAAGTGTGCGATTTAAATTGTCTGTCGCATGTAAAAGAGACAGAAACAAACGATATCGGTAACCGGTTTTTTCTGTGTCTCCGGTTGAAAGTGAGGTTGCTTCGGTCAGAAACACATGTCTGCAACCGGTTTTTCTGAGTCTTTGTTTGAAAGTGAGGTGATGAGGTGACTTCGGACAGAAACATATGTTGTCGGCAACCGGTTTTTCTGAGTCTCTGTTTGAAAGTGAGGTGACTTCGGCGGCAAGAAACACATGTTGTCGGCAACCGTTTTTTTCTGAGTCTTTGTTTATGATGTCGGTCTGTCGATAAGCACACCAATTGGCTTCCGAACTTTTAAGGCACGTGCTTGAATCAAACCGAAAGAGGAAAACATGCGAAGCTATTGCATTGATATTTTCATGCAAAATCTGCAAAAACAAAACATTCTTTCATTCACTGTCAAAACCCACCTTTCACGCTTCCGAACCACGATTCTTAGCCGCTGACAATGCTTGGGTTATTGAACAGCAGAGCTGACCACTCAGACTGTTCCGTATCTTTTGATCTCCCTTGCATCCTTAAATGGATCCTCAAGCATAGACTCGAAGATTGTCCATTACATTGTATACT
>JADBJO010003232.1:75000-210000 GCA_016801955.1 Conus betulinus
CTTGCTGTGACCTTCAATGCCGTGGAGACCAACATGCGTAGCGTGGGAACAGCGCTCTGGCACTTGCAGACTGCAAGAAATGCGCGATGCTTGCGCTGATGCTTACTCTGGTGTTTGATGCTTTTTGTGCTACACTTTCATATCAGTGGCTATTATTTACTTTTTGTGTGTGATTCGTGTGAGTGTGCTCCTTCATTGTGCCGTTTGATATAACGAGTGCATCCTTTCTTTTTATTGTTATAGTGGGTGTTGTAAGCTTACTTTCTCATCAGTTGGCCAGTCAGTGGCTTGTGCAGTGTGAGTGCCGCATCGTAGCGTGGGAACCGTGGTGTTGAGACAGATCTTTTTGTGTGTGTTATCCTACTTTCTGTGCATCATGTATCTACCAAGGTTTTTTTTTTTTTCCCCTCTCTCTCTCCCCTTTCTCTCTTTGCATACATGAGAGTGAGTGTGAGCAAGTTGAGTATCCAAGTGTGCCTTCATGGTAGAGTGAGCCATAATACCAGTGATTCTGTGTGTGTGCGTGCGTGCGTGCGTGTGTGTGTGTTTCGTGCCGGTGTACTTCACTCCGATCTTTGCTTCGTGTGTGCATGTTCGTAGCGCCAACAAGGCGGAGGCGTTTACACACAACTTGAGTGAACACGAAAGACGTGTAGATTTGTTGTGCCTTGGGTGCGGCGATTGTGTGCTCACACAGCAAAAAGACAAAGGATTAAACGCTAGTCTTCGAGTCAACTTCACCAATGATTTGTTGCAGTATTTCAGTATAGATATTTCTGAAGATGAAGGACGCAAACAGTCGAATTGTATCTGCATAAAATGCTACCATAAACTGGGGGACGCGACACAAGTCAGCACATTCTCAGTGTTGTACTACAAAAGAAAATACTGCTCGTGGCATTGAGAGAATGTCAAAAATCAGGACAACTTTGGTCCAGATCTTTCTTTGAGTCAGTGTACATCGTGTCAGTTCTTTCAATCAACAAACCACCCTGGTCATCCAAAAACAAAGCAAAACCAACCCGTTAAAAGATCTGCTCAAGAGTGTTTAGATCAGTCTGATCTGTGCTTGGACATGGGATGAAAGTGTGTCATCATTTTCTCCATCGATATCGACCCTGTGAAATAGCCTTGAACATTCTCAACTCAAACATCACCGGTCACAACTTGCACATCAAACTCAGCACTTGAATGATTGACATGCTGGGATACCGATGAAAGTGTGTTGGCATCAGTTTGTCAGTCACCATCAACTCCCAAGCCAAGAACATTCTGCACACAAACATCTGTATTCATAGCAAACACATCCAAATCTGCACACGCAAGTTTTAATCGGTCTGATATCCGTTTGGACACTGATGACAGTGTGTGGACGTCAGTTTGTCAGTCAGTCAACATCAACACCAGTTAGAAAGCCTAGAACATCGTGCACACAAACTTCTCCAAATACTGTCAAAACTCTTACTGAAATGCAAGACAGTATATTTACACTCAGATGATGAGAACATCGATAGACCTTTCTCTGGAGAAGAAAAAAAAAGTTGCTGACATGGCCTGTGACAAGAAAACTACGACAATCCAAAGACAAATTGACAGTCAGGTGCAAAACCAGAGGTCAGTCTATAGTGTTAAAAAAAGGTCACGCAGCCCTGTAAATCTCTGCTCTGCTCTGGCACCAACTCCACTGCGGAAAAGGTGGTCCCAAATGGTGCAGAAAATCAAAAATGAACATGTCAGGAAGTAGTGCAGAAGAAGTCATCAAACAACAGAGTTCTGAAATCAGGAGACCAGCCCAGTCTCACAGACAGAAGATTCTGAAAGCGGCTGGGTGTGGCCCAGTGAGAATGACCAGAAAACATGGGTCTGCACTGCGAACCACCCTGGGGAGATCCTATGTAAGGTTTTGCTGATCAACCCAGAAGACCTGTAAGTTAAGTTAAAACTAAGTTTCTATGTCTTGAGACCATGCATTGCTTGTGTGTATGCCTTATGTTCTAAAAGTATGACATTATGCCAGCACTTACTGACATCTGTCAAGAAGACGAATGAGTATTCTATTGTAATATTTTGTTTGCTACAACTTGGTTCGATGCTTGAGTACATTCCATTCCAACAATATGAATTTTTGTTAGTACCCAATAAACTTTTCCTGTAAACTTTTCCTGTACATCGCCTACAAAATTTCGCACATCATGCACAAGAAGATTGCCCCCACTCCCCACACCGAGGTACTCATCTGTGAGCTGCTCTTCGCCCATGATGCAGCCTTGACATCATATACAGAAGACAGCCTGCAACAGCTGGTCAGTCACCTCTCTCATCTGCAACGAGTTTGGGCTGACCATCAGTCTGAAGAAGACAAACATCATGGCGCAGGGTGCAGGCCATCCTCCAACTGTCAACATTGTGACAAGAGTTCAGGGTGGGTAGGTGTAGTCCTTAGGGAAGGACTCAGAATGTCAAGGCTGCGTCATGGGCAAAGAGCGTTTCACAGATGAGTACCTTTGTGCGGGGGTGGGCAATCTTGAACAGCTTGCCGTCAGACCTGGTGTGAATATAGACTCACTCACTACAACCCTTGAAGGTGGGTACTGGAGAAGCATGGAGAAGAAGATACTGAAGAGCGTCGGTGCAAGGAGACAGCCAAGCTTCTCTTTAGTGCTAACTGGGAAAGGCTCAGGTGTTGCACCGTTGAAGCAGACTGTGCTGTGCATGTTTTTATGGAATAAGGTGACAACTGCACAAACAGGTGTGGGGGTAGGAGGGTAGTGTGACTTTTAGCCCAGCTGACCGCAAAGGGCTATATCAGGTGTGTCACCTTGTTGAAGTCAACTTACAAGTAAAAAAAAAAAAATTTAAAAAAAAACCCCTCACACAGACAACCCATTAAAATACACCTAAATTTTGTTAAAAATCTTTCTTCTGTAAAATTTTAGATCAGGTGACAAATGTACTTTCCTTCATAAACCCAAAGATCACATCAGGTGGAACATCTCTGAATAAGGTTTTGGGGACAGCCCATCTTCTGCAGTAGCCTGAAAAGTCTGCTCCGGCTGACCAGGCCAAACCCCTTTGTCAGATGTATGAAGGCAATGAAGAGGGGCATCTGCTGGTTGTGACACTTGTCCTGCAGCTGGCGTAGTGGGAAGATCATGTCAACTGTTGACTGGCCAGCTCTGAAGCCACATTGGAACCCTAGCTAGACGCAGGAGCTAGAGTTGCAGGTGCATTGGGGTGACTCGGATGAACATTTTCTTGATGATGCTGAGGAGGGAGATGCCCCAGTAGTTCTTGAAATCTGTATGATCTCCTTCGTTCTTGTACAAGGTTAGGATGCTAGCATCTCGGATGTCCTAGGGGATGTGTCCCTGTTCCCAGCACAGGCAGAGGAGATGTTTCAGGGGTTGAAGCAGTGCAGGTTTCCCACTTTTGAGGACTTCTGGTGGGATGCTGTCACTCCTCGGGGCCTTCCCACAAGCAAGGTGGCCAATGGGTTTTCCAAGCTTGTCAGTTGTGGGTGGTGTGTCTAGCTCCTCCATGAAAGACAGGTCCAGGATGGTGCGAGGGCTGAGTCAGTGATGATGTTTTGGATTGCATATAACTCAGAGTAGTGCTCAACCCATCGTTGCAGCTGCTTTCCCTGGTCTGGGATGGATTCACCAGTCTTGGACTTGAGGAACGTCCTGTCGCCTTCTTGATGCCCTTGTACATCTCTCTTGCATCCCTTGTCTCAGAAACTGTGACCTGTAAACTGCTGCCAAGATTCAGCCAGTTGGTTTTGTGCAGTGGCACGCAGTCTGCTGGGCACTTTTCCTGGCAGTCCTGAGGACTTCTAGTGTATTTGGGCTAGACACAGCCTTATAAGCCAGGAGGGTTTTCATCTTTGCCTCAGTCACAGGCTCCATATTCTCCCAGTGGGCCTCATACCAGTCAGCATTCTTGCGTTCCTTCCCATAAGCAGCAATAGCTGAGTTGTATGCAGCATCACGGAGGCGGGACCACTTGGGGATTTCTCCCAGTTTGCTGATGAACTGCTCTGTCTTCTCTGGATTGCTAGCACAGCAGGTGTTGGTATGTGGGGTGTCCCATCTTCTTCAAGTGGTGGAACATCTTTGGTGTTAACACGCACCTTGTTGGCTATGATGCAGTCTACACTGTGATAGTTGAGAGTAAGGATTCTGGCAAGTTCTGTATGCCTGGTGATGATCAAGTCTAGCTGGTGCCAGTGGCAGGAATGTGGTTATCTCAAAGTCATCTCGTAAATCTCCTCGCAATTGAGGTGTTGGTCATGCACAAGCCATGAAAACAGCATAACTCCAACAGTCGCTGGCCATTTTCGTTGATCTTGCCCATTCCATGAATACTGAGGCAGACGGGCCAGGCCTCATAGTCAGCTCCCATTCTAGCATTGAAATCTCCTAGAAGGTGAACACCTTCAGTGCAGGAGATCTTAGATATTACCTCATTCAGGGCCTTGTGGAACTGTCTCTTTATCTTTGTACATATTCATTTTGTTGGCTGGATCTGAGGATATTGACAGACAAGGATATGGATTCTCTCAGTGCCTGCAGATGGTGGCTCAGTGAAGGCGACAAGCGTGTTCTATGATCTAAATAGTGAAGCCAACACGGTGCTGCCGAGGTTCGTCCGAGAACTTCCCTTGCCAATGGAAGGTGTAGTTTGCATTCCTGATGGTGCTGCTGTCGGACAGTAACACCTAAAATACAGACATATATATTTTTAGGTTTTAGAATGCTATGTGTTAATTGTTCAAAGATGATAGTATCCATCTGTGAGAGGCAATGGTGTTGCACCATGGAATAGTCAGTTGTGGAGTTGCAGCGCCTGCTGTAGCTGAAGAGCCAGATCCTTGAGTGGCAGACTCTGCTGCAGGTGAAGTCTCGTTCATGAGTGTGGGTGCTGACGCAATTCTTTGCTGTCTGCAGCACTTCTTGTTTTTCCCACTGGGCCTCTCTCCTCTGCTCTGCATGTTTGATACCGGCCTTGATAGTGGACCACACTAATGACCTGGTCTGAAGCTGCTGTCTCAAGGTCTGCTGGATCGAAGCTGCCTATCTTCAGGTTGCTCTAGCATACATTTTTGTAGACGGGGGGGGGGGGGGGGGGGGCATCCTGTGGGTCTGGAGTCTATACCCTGTAGCCAGCTTGCTATACAGCAAATCCTTCGGGATGCAACCATCATCCATGTGGCTGACATGGCCAAACCAGTGCAGGCATCTCTGTGTCAGCATGGCTAACATGCATAGGCATCCCCGCCTAGGCAAGAATATCCTTGTTGGTGATGCAGTTCTGCCAAGTGATGCCCAGGAGTCTACTGAGGCAGCGCACATGGAAGGCATTCAGTCTGTATTCTTGTCGAGAGTACAGGATCCATGCTTTGCTTCCATACAGAAGAGTGTTCAGCACGCAGTTTTTTATTTTATTTTATTTATTTATTTATTTTTTTTTTTTTGCACTTTCATCTTGGTGTTTGACGTTAGCATGGTGTTGTCCCAGACTCTCTTTGCTAGACAGGCCAGTGCCGTTACTGCCTTACCTATCTGTATGATCAGCTAGATGTTCAGAGAGAGGTTGCTAGAGATAGTGGAGCCAAGGTGTCACACGCATGATTTTAGAACGTGTGCCGTTTACATAGCCAGGGAGAATTTTTATTTCCAGTGACTAGGCCTACTAGGCCTACACTGCGGCGAGCATTGAGAAATTCGACAACTGGATTTGCACAGATGGAGTATGGCTTTGGAGTCAGTCATGCGCCTGCTCCATACATTCTCTGTCCCTGCTTGTTGGCCAGGTATTGCAAGTTTAATCCCCCCTCCCCCCCCCCCTCTCACCGGTTAAGAATATTTTTTCTAGACATGTCGATTCGTTGTCAGACAGCCGTAGTTAACTGGTAGTGTTTTCTTTTAAACATTTTCGATCAAAATTACCAGATTTTGTAATATGATTGTTTTTGGACGTGCTCAGTTCTGTATGCCCATTCGTGTGATTTTGCTGAGTTGTACAGGCTTGGTTGTTCGGTTCTGCTCTCACTAATCAATCAATACTTATGATGTTCAATAGCTGGTAGACTGAGGTATTTATGGTGCTGTTCAAATTGTAAGGATTTTTTGTCTGAGGTGCTGGTCCAGCTGGCCGAATGCTCTGGACAGTGTCTGAGCTGTCCTTTCCCCTACTGTGGGTGTGGCAGCCTTCTTCGAGGCCGGGACTCGCCCTACCTCCCCCAGAGCCTTCTTCGACAGCCAGTAGGCCTGCCTACCTTCTGAGCAGCCCTGTCTCCCCTCTGGACGGCTGACCGGTGCTCTGCTTTTTGACTTCGCTCCCCTGTGCCCAGTCACAGGTATGGTACCAGTTATCTTCTGTGCCCAGTCTCAGAAAGGTATTATGTGGGCTGCCATCGAAGCATCCGAAATTGAGGTCAGAGTGATTTTTTTTTTAAATGTGTGTATGCATGTCTACCCCAGCTGGGACAGCAACACACCCGACCAGTGATGTGAATTCCAGCAGGATTTAATTCATGTCTTGAAAGACTCCAATGATAAGTTTCTTTGAGAATGTTGGAAATCCTTTGTTGATGTTGTTGTTGTTGTTATTGTACTGTGTCATGAGTGATGCTATGAATTCTTTTCCAGTCTAACAGGGAGTGGGAGTGCACACACATGTTGATATTATTGAATTAGTTTTAAATTACATGTTGATGTTGTTAATATGTTGATGTTCATGTGCTATAAAAAAAAAATCGTTTCCATTTTCTCGTTGTTTTATGAATGAATGTACACTCCTCGCTAAATTCCTGTTCTTGCCGTTATGTTGTAGGGGTGGTGTGAGTGAGTGAAAGAAAAAAGAACTGATAAAATACCCAAACAACTTACATGCCTTCAGACAAAAAAAAAAAGAAAAAAAAAAGTTAAATTTAACAAATCTATTTACAAGCACCCCTCACTCCACTCTGTGACATTTGGTGACCATGACACTTTGTGTTTGAAATTGAATAGTCTTTTGTGCTTCTTCCGTTGTTTCATTTTCAGTTTTTTTTTCAGTTACAGTTACAAGTGCGAGTGTGTTGACTGTTTAGTGTTTTCTTTTAGTTTCATTGTGTAATTTTAATGAGAAATTAATTTATTTGAGCCCTGTCTCCAGTCATACAGGTTGGTAGCTGTGTACATCTATTGTAAATTTGTCTTATCTTGCGCTACCATAAAGGACTAGGTTCTGACTCTTCTGTGTAATTATTGCTTTAATTCTTTTTCTTTTCTGCTATTTTTTCTGTCTGTCCTTCAGCAGTTCTGTCATCATCAAAGCGAGGAGTTTTTGTCTTGCATCCATTGTTTTCAATTTTCATTAATCCATCTTCACTATTTGCAGTTCTCTTCTCCTCTTTCATTTTCATTGGTGTCAATGTAATCTTGAAGTATATACATTAGTCATTACATACATTTTCTCCTTCCTTTCATGTAAATTACAGACTTCCTCTGCATTTCACTCATGCATGTGCAAACTTGTTACAGTTCTTTCACATGCACATATTTACAACTGTTTCTTTTGTATGGATGTGTGAATGATATTGATTGAATAAGTGTATCTAATTTTACCAGCCGCCGTGGTGAAGTGGTTAGCATCACGGACTCCCGGCTGGGAGGTCGTGGGTTCGAATCCCATCAGAGTCATGTGGGTTTTTTCTGCCCCGACCAGCTCCTACCCACAGTCAAGTTTGCTGCAGACTCAGTTGGGAAGACTGGGACCACACAGTCGAGTTTCATCCTCTTAATGGATGCGTTTCTGAGAGTGTTGCTCAAATTTCCTGACCCACACTGCAGGTGCCTGTATCTCTCGGGCCTGGTTGACGCCGGGATATATTATGAAAGAAAGCGTAGTGTACAACCCTGTCATGTAGTCTCAGACCGAAATGGAAATCCGTAGCATCATCTTATTCATCCTCATTATCATCGATCAGTGTAAAAAAAAGTCTTAAATTCTGTGGCCCTTCATGCCTTGCTTTCATGGTGATCTCAATTTTGATGTCCTCTCCACATCTGTGACCTTGATTTGGTTTCGTCAGGGTCATCGGTATCAGCGAGTCCATGGGGGCTGTCATTGGACGGACATGGTGGCGCCCTCCGGAGGGAGAGCTCACTCACACCGGCTCCGCAACTAAGCAATTTTTGTTGTCAGTAGGGGGCTTAGTAGGTGGTGTCCTGCATATGTTAGATCAGAACAGATGCCACTGAACACCACCGAAGTGACTCGGCAGCAGTGCAGTGTCTCCTCCGGTGGGTTGCCTCTTGACGACTTGCCATTGACTGCTCCCTGTGGATCACCGGTGCCGGGGCTGCAGCAGGGCCGACTGGGCTGTGGCTGTGGACGGGGTGTCAGAATGAGCGGCGTGGGTGTTCTGCCTCTGAGGTGGCGTAGAGGTTGGGACAGCGAAAAAAAAAAAAAAAAAGTGTATCTAATTTTGTCATTTTCATTCTGTCTTATTAATTTTTTTTTTTTTTAACTGAGATTCTTACCTATATTCAGCCATAAATTTTTTTTTAACCTTGACAAATACTAATAGCTCTGGGGACATTCATTGTGTTGTGGGATCATTTTATGTGATGTCCTAGCACTCAAGCTATTGTCTTTTTTTTTTTTCTGTGATTTGCTCCCCATTGTCATGAATTAGCAGTTATCTTAAAAAAAAAATGCTCTATATCAATAGTTGCTCCTCCTTTTTTTCCCCCTGTGATTTGCTACCCATTATCATGAATTAGCAGTTATCTTAAAAAAAGAAGTGCTCTAAATCAATAGCTGTTCATTTCAAATGATCTGATTTAAACTAGCAAGTGTTATTAGTTAATTTCTAATTTTTCTTGTGAAAACAAGAGTTAACTGTTTCAAAAAAAAAAAAATCTGTTTTGTCATTTTCTTGAACTTGTGCAACTGTAATCATTATGGAGTAACCACAAGTGAAATTTGATGCCCTGGTGCAACGAGCAAAGTCGCTCGGTATCTCGGATCCTTTGAAATCAGTGAGTATATTGACTCTGCTATGGAGCGTGAATTTAGACTGAAGGAGAGAGCAGCCAAGCTTAAGTCAGAACAAGAGGAGAAAAAGAAAAGGTTAGAGACTGAAGAAGAGGGAAAAAAAGAAAAGGTTAGAGACTGAAGAACAGTGAAGTTGTTGACCACTTCATGGGTGTGATCGCCAGTGGAGATGCGGGGAGTGCTGCTGACCTCTTGTCCCATGATGCTTGTTTTCTTCAAGCTGTTAGTGAGGCCAGACTCGGTGCAGGCATCAACAAAGCAGGTGATGACCCATTGTAGAGCTGCCATGGTGTGGGCAGTGCGGGCAGCAGCGTCTGTGAAGTGACACTGATGAGAACTTTTGCACCTTTGTCCTCTGATGAAAACTTTCCGCACCTTTGTCCTTTCTTTGAGGCGTGCCGGATTGAAGAGGCTTCTCTCACTCCTAGCATGAGGAAGATGTGCGCATGCTGTCTTCAGACGGTCAGAAGGCAAAGTGCAGCAGCAGGGAGAAGATGCTGAAGTGTGGGAGTGAACATGCACCCTTATTTTGTCACCGCTCTTGATTGGGAAGCTGTCTGAAGATGAACAGTCATACTGGACAGTGCCATTAATGTTGTCATTTAAGGATGCAATCATCTTCAGAGCTTGGTGGAACATCCAATCCGGTGTTGTAGGGTTAAGAGGTCTGACCTAATGACCAAGTCGAACATCTTGGTCAGGTCATTGAAGGTGATGAACAAGGGTCTTCTCTGCTGGCAGCACTTCTCTTGTAGCTGCCTCAGGGAAAATATGATGTTCATCATCGACCTCACAGCTCTTCAGCTGCACTGTGCTTCTGGGTACGCTCGTTCAGCAAATAGCTGCAGCCTTTTGAGGACGCATGGGTGAAGGCTTTGCCAACAATGCTATGAAGGGATATTTAGTGGTATTTATTGCAGTCACTGCGATCCCGTTTGCACTCATATAGCATGATGTTTGCATCACGCATGTCCTGGGATACGTCCCCTTCCTCCCATGCAGGTGACTGAGGAGAGAACTCTTATAGCCGGCTTTAATGACATGCCAAAATGCCATTGCTACCTGGAGTATTACCACAGGCTTGCAAGTCGATGGCCTTGCCATGTTCCCCAATGGTGGTGTTCTCAATGGCTGTGTGGGTGGCCGAGTTCTCCCTGGGGTACAGCTTCTGGTAATTCTCTGCTCATTTCTCCATCCGTTTCCTGTGGTTGGTGATGATCTCCCCCAGTGTAGATTTCAGAGGAGCAATCTTGATGGGGCTAGGGCCGAACGCTTTCTTCATGCCTTTGTACATGGCGTGGATGTTGCCAGCTGGCATAGACCTGGATGCCCTGGCACAGGTTCAGTCAGTACTTGCTGCATTTATGGGTGGTCTGTTTGTTGTTGTTGTCTCGTCTGTCATTTCTTCAGATGGATTCCCCCATCTCCTCGACAAAGGTGGCAGTATGTCGCAGGTCCTCAAGTCCTCCGTAGAGCTTCCGGGCCACTGGTATTGGGTTGGAGCAGGACTGCAGCAGATGTTCTGTTGTCTGGCTGCCTGTTCTGCAGGGGCACTGCTCTGTGTTGCCGATGCGGAGTTTAAAGAATAGGTGTTGTTTCAGGCGGTTGTGACCTGTCCTGAGCCTGAAGATGACTACCTGCTCTCGTCGAGTCAGCAGGTAGTACGGGTCTGCTCTGCTGTGGCGTGGATGCTGCTGCTTCCACTTGTTCTGCAGCTTGGCCTTAATGATGGTCCTGGATTCGGGGTAGCTGGTAGATTTGTCCATCTGCTTCTTCATAGTGCCCTCCTTTCCCAGGGAGTCAGCAGTCTCTCATTGCCGAGCATGTTGCAGTGGGAGGGAATCCACTGCAGGGTGACTGTGTGACTTGTGCAGAGGAGGAGAGAGATGAAGACACATCGTTGAGCTCTGGATCTCTGTTGGACTGAAGGGCCTGTAAGATGGACAGGGTGTCGGTCAGGAAGACAGCGTTGTGGCTGGCGTAGGGGCTGACTTTGATGTGAGCTGCTGTTGTTTTCAGGGCTTCTGCTTCAGCTCTGTAATTTATGGAGTACAGGCTGGTAGCGAGGCAGATCTTTTTTCTTCTCTGCCTCCTGGATATTGGACATAGACTCCTGCCCCTCCATTTCAAATGGCATCTGCTGCAGAACCGTCGGTGCAGATGTGAGTCCAGGACCCTTTGGGGACTGGGTATATGGAGGTGTTCAAGGGTGAGGGACTTTGTTTCAGGGCCGCTTTGGGAATCTTTGGGGCCAACACAGGGATGCTGCTCTGGGATGAGGGGAGGGGTTCCTTCGCTCCAGGGAGGGACGACAAGACACCGAGGTATCACTCTGAGGTCATGATCAAGGATATCTTGATGTTGCCATTCTAGGGTCCCTTTTGGTATACGAAGCCCCTTCTCTTCAGCCGTCCTTTTGTTGGCTGGGACAGTCTGTCTTTCATGGGGTGGCCTTGCAGCCTCTTGAACTTGGCAGCCTGGGTCAGGAGTTTGGCGTCTCTGCGGTCCTCAAGGGGCTGGAGCTCTGTGATGGTTCAAGCTCATGAATTGGCATAGACTTCATGGGCAGCTTGATTCTGAATCTTGCTGATCCGTTCAAAATTGGATTTAGCTGTAGTGTCCCATGCAGTCATGCCATACTCCAGCACTGGCCTGACTCTACCTGTGTACAGTCTCCAGTGGGTCGTGTTGTCTGCACCCCATGTTGTTCCTGCCAGCTTCTTCATGAGGGCAAGAGAAGAAGGCTGGTGGGTCTTCTGTATCATTCAGTAGAAGCAGGTCGCTCTCAATCTGCCAGTCCTTCGCTTCGTCTCCTCTTCAGTCATTCTCACTGTAACCCCAACAGGTTGAGTGGCTGTTAAAGTCACCTACTACTAAGCAGTTCTGATGGTATGTCCATTTTCTGTAGAGAGAGTTCTTTGTCTTGTGGGCAGTACACGTTGAAGACGGTGATGGCAGTCTTGTCCATTTTGATCTTCATTCCGTGGATTTCATCTTCCAGATTTGTGTCCACTGTAAATTCCGAGGCTGGAATAATGTTCTTGATAGTAGTATCTGCACTTCTCCTTTTGGTCTTCCTTCTCTGTCCATCTTGAAGGTTTGGTAACCTCTGACTCTGAACCTGTGGTTGGGTTTCAGGTGTCTCTTGGATACAGGCCACATCAATGTTTTCTGAATACATTCTCTCAGTAAGTGGGATCTTTTTATGGTAGACGCCCTCTGCATTCCACTGGAGAATGTTGAGTGGTCTAGGAGTTTCTCCGGGGTCAGATTTTTTTTTTCGGCCAGTAGCATTTTTCCCTCCGCCTCCGATGCCTGGCTCCTCTCACACGGGACGGGGACGGGGTGACCACCAGAGGCATGGGGTGGGCCCTTTTTGAGGCACAGGGCCCGGCACTCTACTAGCCCAGTGGGACTCCTCAAGTACAGCACCATATCAAAGATCTATGAGGATGTCCATCCATGACGTAGATGCGTTGTACTGCTGTTATGCGCCAAGGACCCAGTACATCCGTCTTCGGCATTGGTTTTCTCGTCCGAGTCTCTCTCTCGTAAGCGACTTGCTGCCAAGGCTGCTGATGAGCATCCCCCACCCTGGTTTGTTTCTCCAAGGTTTTCCTTCCCCGGAGCTAGAGGTTTTTATGCGCCTCTTACTTGCATGATGAACCCATCACAGGACACATGAGGAATTTAATATGGTGTAACAGTGCCACCTGTTACCCCGCCCTGTCCTGGTAGGAACATCGCCAGTTGGTCCGGGACTGCTTATTCGACCAGGCAGCCTGACTTATATCGCAGCTAACCCTCATATCTGGGGGCTGACCCCCTATCCACCACCTGGGGACCCGCCAGGTTGGGGGTAGTCCACCTGCCCGGGTCTGCTTGGTGTTGTTGCAAGCTTTATGGTGTGCCATTAGCATCTTCTTTGAGGGTTCTCTCTTGTAATTGAAGAGTGTGGATTGCTTAGCAGCAATGGCAGTCTCCATTTCCACAATTCTTGTTTCAAAACCAGTCTTCATTCTTTCTCACTCTCTTCCCATAGGAGTCTGAGGCGGATTAGTAGAAGACATCGCGGATGTAGTTCCACTGTGATGAAGCGCTGTCTGTTGGACAGTCCTCTAGTAGGTCTTGTCAATGGCTCTGGTGAAACGTGCACTGTTCGGGCATTGATATCATGGCTGTGTTGATAAGAGGGCATCCCTTCTGCTTGGAGTGTTGGATTCACTTGGGCTGAAGACGCATATTGCTGCCAACCAGGGAGTGGTCAGTGTTGCAGTCAGCACTGTGGTAGCTGCCGATGACAAGCACAGGGTTGAGCAAAGTCTACGGGTGATCACAAAGTCCAGCTGATGCCAGTGACGGGATCTGGGGTACCTTTAGGGCACTCTGTAGTGTGGCTTGGTGGGGAAGAAGGTGTTATGACACAGAAGTTGTGGAAGGAGCAAAGCTCAAGTAGTTGCTGTCCACCCTCGTTGAGCTTGCAAATGCCGAAGCAGCTGATGCAGCAGGGCCAGGAGCTGTGCTCTGCACCGATCCAGGCGTTAATGTCCCCTACCAAAAACAGGCATTCTTTTGCAGGTATCTCTCTGATCTTGGCTTCCAGTTCTTCATAGAATTCATCCTCAGCCTCAGCTGTGGAGCAGAGTTTGGGGGCATAGACACTAGGGATGTTTGTTGGTCCCAAAGAGGTTGTGAGCCAGAGAGAGTGGACTTGCACCGTCCCTTTGGAAGGTGGTTCAGCTGAGGATAGGCGAGAGTTTCGCACTATGAATCCGACACCATACAGTCAGTGCTCCTCTGGCTCCAGTCCTTGCTAAAAGAATGTGTAATCCTTCTCCCTGAGGCTGCTGTTGGAGGGGAGTCCTGTCTCTTGCAGCACAGCAATATCAGTTTTGAGCCTCTTCAGCTTGCTGTTGGTGATGGCCGTTTTCCTGGTATCGTCAACTTGCATTGACTGGAGATTGTCAAAAAGGCCAGGGCACATTGTTCTTACATTCAGGGTGCCAGCCACATGGCTGGTAGTTTGAATTTCTTTTTTTTTTCTTTTATCGCCTGGTGCTGGGTTTACAGTCTGCTCTTCCATTTTAAGTCAGCACCATATTGGCTGGAGGCTGCACAGCTTGAGGCGGGTGGTTGCTGACTAATGGAACGCAACAGTCCCTTCCACTCTTGGGGATAACCCATAGCATCCGAGCTAATGCCAAATTCGCTCTTGGTTTATAACTCAAAACTGCTGTCTAACTGCTGTCTCCCTTGTTGTTTCTGTCGCTGGGATAGTGGCGCTGCCGTGAACTCTCCAGATCACAGGTCTGTGCAAAAGTGTTTGGAGATCTTTGGGTGCCAATTCGCCGGAATCCCCCTCTCAGCTTTGATGACAGGATCCAACAGAAAGGACAAGCCAGGACAGTATGGTGTCCGCGTAGCTGTAGGAGTTGCCTGAAGGTGTCACAGTGTCTCGACCAACCGCCTTAGGGGCTCCACTCCGGATCTTCTTTCAGGGTTTACTCGCTTAGCCTTTGTCTCTCCCCAGATATGCACAAGGCAGTGAAACTATTTGACCCATAGCTGGGAGTCTGGTTCGTGGGCACCAGGGCGTATCCACACACCGGTGGGCCTGCATGCCACAAGTCTTGGGGCCAGACCTCCTCCAAGTCCCTTGTAGTTTAGCCTGAGTCTGTAAGGTCCCAGTTGACGTGCGTCACCACAATGTAGGAGGAGGCGCTACATAGGGCTTGCTGATGGAGTGGCTATATACTGACAGGGGAAGACTGACGCATTCTGCTCCCCTTTTCGCAGTGCTGCAAGCAGCGGAGCTAGTCAGCGGTGGAGGCTGAAAGCAAAAGAGATGACATCACACAAACACTTCGCCAACACACTAAGCACATCACACCAACCATTGAGACCCACATTCAAAGATGACTGTATCGTTAACCATTATTGCATATATAAAAATACTGTCAGTGTGTCAGTGTGTGTGTGTGTGTGTGTGTGTGTGTGTGTGTGTGTGTGTGTGTGTGTGTGTGTGTGTGCACAGCTGTGTCCATGTGTGCAACTAAATATAGTAAATCATCAAAATTAAACTATACTGCTGCACTTACCCTACAAAAGTACATCATGCATGTAGACTGTACATGTTTGTGTGCATTTTGTTTTTTGCTAATTGCCTTATATTTATCTTTATTTACTATTTTTAGGAAATATTAAAGAAAAAAACACCTGTTTGTTTACTTCTATTTTAAAAGATCATAAAATTTTGTCTGTCTACCTTGTGTAAACTTAAAACTTTTTTTCTGTGATATTGCAAGAACAAAAATGGTGTTATGATTAACAAATTTTTATTTCTTGTTCACCTTTTTTTTTTTTTTAATGTAACCATCATGTGGATAGGATTAGTGTGAATTATGGTTTTCTTTTTCTTTTTTAGGGGGGTCAATTTTGATGACTGACTATAGCACAAGATCTAAGATGGGCATGATGATAGAATATTGAAGACCAGCCCCTTTAAATAACCACTGCTGAGGAAAATTGACATGCACTGGACAAAATCATATTTGCTTGGATACAGTGGGTGCATTATCAGCACACAGCTGATCTCAGTCCAGTAAATCAGCAAGAAGTTGAGTTTAAGAACATGGTAATTTCAGGGACAGGTATCTATGACACTAGTAATATGTTCATAGAGAAAAAGAAACAAACCTATATACCTTTTCAAAAGCATGTTAGAGTACCGTCTGCATGCTGACAGGCGTGTGTGTGTGAGACACTATGTATGTGTGTGCACCTATGTTTGTATGTATAAGAGTGTGTGCGTTCATGCTTTGCCTATGCGTTACGCTTTTACTTCTTACAAAACATTTGAATTTGTGACAGGAAAATAAATTAAAAACTTAAGTATAACATTACGTAACAAAGATTCATCCTTATGTCTTAGTGCGTTTCAAAGTTAGGTGTTTGCATGCGGAAATCAAACAAACTTAAACGAAAAATTACCATTCTGCCAATTACAAGACAAAACACAATGCATTTCGAGCACTTTGGTCGTCTTCCGGCAAGACAAACAACATCCACATTCTGTGCCCAGTTTGAGGAGGCAAGTGACTTGCCATTCATTGTTTTCATTTTCTTGATGTTATTTGTCTTGCTTACAGAAGACAAAAGACGTCTTTTCTTTTTATTATTCAACCAGTACCGTCCTTTTTTTTTTTTTTTTTTCAAATAGGTTGATCTTGATTTTGGTAAAGAAGAGGTAACTCATTATGAAAAGTATAGTTTTAAGTACTCAAATCCTTGCTTTATACTTATTGCATCAATGTTTCAATTTGATCAGAGAAGCTGGCATACTTCTGTGCACACAATGTGTTTAACATTCCTTTTCCAATGCTTGTACCTTAGGTACACACATTGAATCTTACATTGTATATTGTCATAATATTTCAAGCTTGTACCTAAGTCTCACACATTGAATCTTACATTGTATATTGTCATATTTCAAGCTATGGCAGTTGGAAAGCCTTGTTAGCTGAGTTTTCTTCAGTAGCTGACACCGCAATAATAAGACATCTTCTTACTCTCTTCTCTCTGTAGCAAACAACATGCAGTGCTCATGCTTTCCCTATATTCTGTGGAGAACTGCTTTGCTGTTCACATTTCATGTTAATACTTTGTTTTGTATGATGATCCGTCTTTCAACTGCTGTGCATGTTGCTTTGTTTTTTTTTCTTCTTTCTGTGGATTTTTCTTGCTCTACTTTAACGCCGAGATAATATTTCTTTATTCAGTGAAAAATTATAAATTGTGTTTATCTAAAGCTTCAGACTAACTAGGTAAAACTTGATTTTGGTTAACTGGTGGCAAAGTTAATTGTAGAAGGTAACAGTGTGTGTAATCAGGTCCAGCCTGCATTATACTACAAGTAGGCCAAGAAATATGCAATAAATAAATTAAGTGCATCAGGTGCTACTTCTCATCGCCAATTTGATGAGAATAGGCAGCATGTGTATGCTCGGCACAGGGAACTGAGATGCTTATCGACATGTTATGTTACTGATGCCCCATGTCTTCTTCTTTTCGGATGAAGAAATTTACAAGCATGAAATATAAACAAAATTAAAAAAAATAGATTAACGTAAAAAATCTTCTCTTGTCTATTTTCCTGAGTAGAATTTGAGTCAGATATGGGATGATGGTGATGGAAATACCAATTTGTTTAGCAAAAATGTAAAATTTTATGGTTCAGTAATGGTGTATAGGTTTCGAGCGATGACGTCACATTTCTACCGAAGCGAACGAAAACCCACATGTCAGGAGGCCAATTTTTCGACGACGGCCATTTCGTCTGTACCTCTAAGTGCGGCGTGTTGTTATTTGTGCCATGTCTTAAGCCACCATGCAGAAGATCGCAGCAAAAGAGAGTCAAGTATACTGACAAGTTAGATGGGGAGTGTAGATCTCGCTAATGCCAAAAATTGGAGTGGTCAAGGTCAAGGCTGGCTTAGCAAGAGTATAAGTGTTCAGTCCGATAAGTTTTTTTTTTTGTGAATTACGAGTGTTTTTCGGCCCACGGACAACAAAAAGTGGTGTAGAATTAGAATTAGAAACATTGTTCTGTCATAATTTTTGATGGTGACATATTGTTGTCAAAGTCAAATAATCAAGGAAAAGAGGTTCTTTTCAGTTTACTAACTGCACTGACTGAGAAAAAAAATGGCGGCTCTGTTTTACTTTCACTACTAGTACTAACCAAGCAGCTTGTGTAGATTTCTTGTGAGAACAGGTAAGGTAAATTGTTAAATAAACATAATAGCTCATAATCGATCAATAAAGCAAGCGGCCGTAGCAAAATATGTCAAAACAAAATTCTAGATGAGGGAGGAAGTCTAGTACAAGGGGATCAACTGGGGGGGAAATGAGAAAGATCGAAAAAAAAATACCTCAAAGAGAGGAGGAAAACCCTGAAAGTCGAAGGGGGCAATGGGGAAAAGGGCGAAATTCTTTATTTGCCTGGAATGTGAGGTGGGCGTAGAGGAAGCCAAACAAGTATCCAGTGCCACGACTGTAGACAGTGGTGCCATAAAGAAGCACGTCACTGACAGAAAGGGGCTTCAGCTACCTTCAAAATACTGACACAGAAGGAATAGAATGGATCAGCCGAAGATGCTATGCAGGGGAGTGGGAAAAGAAAAACGGAATGGCAGTGAAATTAGACAGACTGATCGGGCTGTTCGAAAGGGTGGAGGAAAGGCTGGAGAGGCTAGAAAAAAGATGCAGTGGAAAGGATCTCGAAGAGAAGATAGAGGAGGTTGTTGAGAAAAAGGTGTCAGAACTATGGGAAGAAAAGGTTGACAAAGGAAAAAGAGAGCTGAATCTCATTTTTAATAATATTCCAGAGTGTGGGAGTGAAAAAACAGGAAGAAAGAATGAAAAGGAGAGTATACAGAAGATGGTTGGTAAGATTTGTCCTCACTTGAAAGACGAAACTGTCCAGGATCCAGTGAGGCTTGGTAAGTACAACATTGGAACAAAACCGAGACTGCTTAGAGTAAGCGTAAAAAACAAGGAGGTAAAAAAAGAAATATTGAGAAATGCCCACAAAATAAATGCAGGGGTGACAGAGCAAAAAAAAGAGGATATATATAAACCCAGACTACACACCAATTGAGAGACAAAAGAACAAAGAACTAAGAGAAGAGCTTCGAAAAAGGATTGAGAAAGGAGAGAGAGACATTGGAATCAGAGGTGGGAAAATAGTGAAAGTACAGTGGAAACCTAGGCCTGGCCAGAATGATAAAGAAGAAAACTGACAATCAAAATACAAGAACAAAAGCATGTGAATAGTTTTAAAAGGTATGCAGATAGAAAATCTGTGCAGGAACTGTCATACACGTTCTTATACACAAATGCAGATGGACTGTTGAACAAAAAAGATGAGTTACATCTATTAGCTGAAGAAAATAAACCTCACATTATAGTAGTAGTAGTAACAGAATCTATAGTGAAAAAACAAAAAAAAGTGGTAAATTCTGTTGAATATTCAATACCAGGTTACAAACTATTTTTCAATGAAAATCCCAAAAAGAGGTATAACTGTATATGTGAAGGATTCTATAAATGCCAAAGTATTCAAGCTCACAAAAGGTAATGACTTTGATGAAAACTTGTGGATTACCTTTTTGAATAAGGATAGACAGAAAATACTAGTTGGGACTATTTACAAAAGTCCAAATTCAACAATTGAAAATGAAGAAGAAAAAATGTTTGAGCTGCTGAAACAAATTATATTTGAATGATTCAAATATGTTTGTATTACTGGGGATTTTAATTTCCCAGATATTGACTGGCATGGTACTGGCTCTAGAGAAAGAGGTCAAAAGTTCACAAACTGCATACAGGATGCATTTCTGAACCAAATGGTAAAACAACCAACAAGACATAGGGAGGGACAAAAATCAAATATGCTAGATTTAGTACTTGTTAATGATGAAAATATGATATCAGACATTAAGCACTTAGCTCCTATAGGCAAAAGTGATCATGAGGTTTTAATGTTCTCTTTGTACTTAGGAGAGGAGCAAGAGAAAAAAGAACCAAAGCAATCGTATATTTTTAAGAGGAAATTTTATGCAAATGAAAAGAAGAATTGAAGAAGATTGACTGGAGTCAACTTAATGATCTTAGTGTAGAACAATATATGCTGGGGGAAAATTTAAAGTATTTCAAATTCTTTAATAGAAAACAACATCCCCAAACAAATTATTAAGAATGATAAAAAACAGAAACCAAAGTGGATGAATGCAAAGACAATGAAAAAAAAAAAAAAAAAAAGAAATATAATATGTATCAGAGATTCTTAGTCACGAAGCAGGGGAAAGATTATCAAAATTATATTAAAGCACGTAATACTTGTAATAAAAAGATAAGAAAAGCAAAAAAGGAATTTGAAAAGAAGCTATCAAAGGAATGTAAACAAAACCCAAAAGCCTTCTGGAGATATGTACAATCGAAAACAAAGATGAACACAGGAGTGAGCCCTATAATGACTAAAGATGGTGACACAGTAGAGACAGATAGGGGTAAGGCAGATATTTTGAATACATTTTTTTTCTAGTGTTTTCACAAGGGAAGATACCAAAAATATGCCTATTCTAAGTCCAGCTTCAAGGTCAAAAGGCATAGTATTAGAAAATATAGACATTTCTGTGGACGCAGTAAAAAAGAAACTTCAATCTCTAAACCCTAATAAGGCATGTGGTCTGGATGCCATCCCATCGAGAATACTAAAAGAGCTAAATGAGGAGATGGCCTTCCCACTTTACATACTCTTTTCTAAAATCTGTTAAAGAATGATAGTACCTTCAGATTGGAAAACAGCTACAGTATTCCAGTATTCAAAAAAAAGGTACAAAAACAGATCCAGGAAATTATAGACCAGTGAGTTTAACATGCATATGTGCAAAATTTTAGAATCATTTATTAGAGAGGCTATTATTAAACAAATGACAGAAAATAAATTATATGCTGAGTGTCAACATGGATTTCGTGCAAAAAGATCTTGTTGTGTGACTCAACTTTTAGAAGTGATGGAAGACTTCACAAAGGAGATAGATAAAAGAGAGAATATAGATGTTTTGTATTTAGACTTTAGAAAAGCATTCGATTCAGTACCACATGAAAGACTTAAAGAAATTAGAGTCTTATGGAATAATAGGAAATGTACTTGGTTGGGTTAGAGACTTTTTATCAAGAAATCAGAAGGTAAGGATTGGTAGTTCCTTCTCTCAAAATGCTGATGTTATTAGTGGGATACCACAAGGCAGTATTTTGGGACCAATATTATTTAGTGTTTATAAATGATCTCCCTGTAGAATTAAAGAGTACATGTAAAATCTTTGCAGACGACACAAAACTTTATAACTCTCCGAAATTGCATAGGGAATTACAAAAGGATATTGAAACATTAGTACAGTGGTCTGATACTTAAAACCTATATTTTAATGCAGAAAATGTAAAGTACTTCATATTGGTTAAACAAACCCACAAAAGGAGTATATAATGAAAATTGGGGACAAGGAAATAAAAGTATCTAAATGTGAGGAAGAGAAAGACCTAGGTGTGACTTTTGACAAAAATTTACTGTTTGACAGTCATATTGTAAATTGTTGTATTAATAAGGCTAACAGAATGATTGGAATAATAAAAAGAACCTTTACATTTATAGAAAAGGACACTTTTTTACAATTATATAAGACACTAGTTAGACCCGTTCTTGAATATGGAAACACTGTACTGTAACAATACTAAAGAGACAATCAAAAGCTCAAGAACAGGTACAAAGAAGAGCAACTAAGATGATTCATAATGTAAAAGATTACTCATATCAGGAAAGAGTAAAATGTCTACAACTTCCAACACTTAAGGCAAGAAGCATACAAGATATTTAATGGAATTGATGATGTTGATAAAGCATGCTTTTTTGAACTCTGCAGAATAATGTTACAAGGAACAGTGAAGATAAGATATTTAAACAATATTCCAGAACGAACTTGAGAAAATTTACTTTTACTAATAGAGTAACCAGTTTTTGGAATGAACTAACAGTTAACATCAAATGCGCACCTAGTATTAATGTTTTTAAGAACCTCATAGATGAACATGAATAAACTAAAATTAGATGTGAATTTGATAGATAATAGGACTGAGCTAGCCTATGACTGGACCAACAGTCGCAAGAAAAAAAAAAGATATATACATACAGAAGGGGCATACAAAGCCTAAATAGGCTAGAAGGGGCATACAAAGCCTAAATAAGCTAAGTTGTTTTTGATACAATGCTCCTGATCCTGATCCTGAGAATGGATTTGAACCATACGATTCCAGGGGAAAAGAGTGGTCAAATGATGTCAATCTTACACCACCACTGAAGTCTCCTGCACTTGTGAGTTACCTTGTCTGCGTTGCAAGCGCATACACCTTGCAGCAGTTTGAGTGCTACAAAAGCCTTGATGCATGTAATGTGCAGTTTACTGATGGTCGGGTGCAGGAATTGAAAGTCTAACCCTCCCCCCCCCCCCCCCCCCCCCCCCCCAACTGTGAACATTTGGTTGTCGAAGCAAAGGTAGATTTTACAAAGTCTTCTCTGTCAGTGAATGCGACATTTAAATGCAATAATTCACTAGATGTACAAGACTTGGAGAATCTTCTCTTTGATTCAGAGGCATAATTTTTTAAAATTTCAGTTTCGTAATTTATTTAAAGTGGTGTGTGTGTGTGTGTGTGTGTGTGTGTGTGTGTGTGTGTGTGTGTGTGCATTACAGCAGCAAAGAAACATGAGGGAAAAAAAAATCATGATTCAGTCATTCAGCATATCAGTTATTTGTTTAAAGCAGCATTTGCATGAAATGTTTGATTACGGACGCATGAATTAAATGTATTAATACTGGTCAACATGGATTTGGTGACAGTGAAGATCTAGCCCACAAACAACAAACATCCACTGAGTAAGCACCAAATCAATGCAGCACACATCCTTTGCCCCCCCCCCCCAACTAGGTTATGCTGTGTAGATGTAGGGCTGTGAATGTGCTCATACATTGTTTATTTCATTGTCAAAGGCAAAGGAGATGAAGTTTATAAACAAATTTGATTAAGCTTGGATTTTTTTTCTCAGCATGTTCTGTGTGTGTTTTCTCTTTTTCATGCATGTCTGATGTGTCTTGCATCATTTCATGTTTTTTTTTTTTTTTTTTGTCATGATCTAAGCTGATAACTAACAATATCTTGCACCTTTGTTAAACAGTAAAAAAAAAAAAAGAAAGGTTAACATTCACAATGACCATAGATATTTCCTCTACTAGTTTTTCATTTGCAGTCATCTTGTCACTTGAAATTTGCCTTTTTTGGTCCTGCAAAGAATGTTCATCATAATACCATTTGCATTATGTAATATTGGTATATGCATTCAGGTGTAATGGTTGCAGTTTCCCCTGTAGTTTTCAGGAAACTGTGTGAAAATTTATTGTCTCTCTTGATGTGTAACAGCAAAATCATGTATTCTCATTTACAGCTCTTTTTAATGTTTTAAGGAATTTTTTTTCTCTTGTCAACCAGTCTTTGTTAATAATGGTGATGCTTTTTTTCAACCACACTGTTCATGCATACAACTCAGATACATATGGGTAACACTGCCAGGAAAAAAAAAATGTTCTTATATCACAATCTATTTTGTTTTTTTTTTTTTTTTTTTTTTTTTTCAACTTTTGCAGTGATCATTTTGTTTGAAGTGTGTAACAGCAAAATCATGTGTCATGTTGCATACAGTACAGCTGTGTTACCTTTGCAGTACAAATTTTCTCTTTTAAATCAGTCCTTGTTATTGTGGGAATTCTTTTTAATTGTACTGCTCATGCATGTGTACATAAATACAGCATGTGTGCACTGCTGGAATACAAGTGCTCTTGAATCACATCACACAAACATAGTAGAATATTAATAGTGCACACAATAGCTGAACTTCAGAATCAATTTGTTTTGAAACTCAGAGGAATACAATGCCACACAGATCATAAATGAAAAGTTTTTTTTTTTTCTTTTTTGTTTGTTTTTTTTACAAACTCTCCACTTGTAAAATAATACTGGAGGAAGACAGACATTTATCATGGAAAACCCACTGACACAGTTTTTGTGCCCAGATATGAACACTAATGTATGCCAATGACAGGGAGGAAAATGTCATCTTAAAAACATTTTCATTTTAACAGTCTTCTGCTTCATCTTTGTGCCCTCATAGGGAACAGATACAAGTTGAAGGTATATATACATGGAAAAAGTCATCTTGATATATTTCTATTTTAACAGTCTTCTGCTTTATCTTTTTTTCCTCACAGGGGGACAGATACAAACTGAAGATATACATGGAGACAAAGGTCATTTTGAAATATTTCTACTTTACCAGTCTCTTGCTTCATCTCTGTGTCCTCAAAGGCAACAGACATAAATTGAAGATATGGAGAGAAAGTCATTTTGAAATATTTCTATTTTACCAGTCTTTTGCTCATCTTTGTGCCCTCAAAGGCAAAAGATACAAGCTGAAGATATACATGGAGAAAAAGATCATCTTATAATAATATTTGTTTTACCAGTCTTCTTGGAGAAAAAAAATCATCTCTAAAAATAGTATTTCTATTTTACCAGTCTTCTGCTTCATCTTTGTGCCCTCAAAGGGAACAGATAGAAACTGAAGATATAACTGGAGAAAAAAAAAATCATCTTGAAAAGTTGTGCTATGGCCACATGGCCAAATATCACTTATACTAATTATAGCAAACTTTTTTTTTTTTTTTTTTTTTTTACCTTAAGAAGACCCAAGAGGTTGAAATGCATTGTATCTTGTCCTGTACTTTGTTTGTCTATGTTCTTGGTGGTAACTAACCCACTCTTTCTAAATCTTGTTTTTTAGTCAAGCTGTCATGTGTGTGTGAATTTGATGTTTCAGATTGTTTAAGAAAATACTTGGATACATTGTTTTATTCAAATTATGATTCTACAAGTGTACTTTCAATGCTAGCTTTTTGTGTACATGTGTGCATGCTAGTGATTCCTTTGACTTTTCGTGTATTTTAATCCAAAATGGACCCTCCGGGGGTTGCAACCTTGCTGTGGTCGGAGGGCTTGCTTGGTCCTGTGATCCCTTAGGCTTTGCTGGCGGGAGCATCAATACTTGAAGATAGGCTAGTTCTTTATAATGCTTCTAGGCCTGAAAAGTCGAAGATGCTGTCTGGCCTAAGCACAACGTGGTAAGGAGTTGATGCCCCTGGTAGGGCTTCCCAAGTCAGATAGGCTAAGGGTGAGGATCCTGACAAATAGTAACCTGCCTTTCTCCTTTTCTTGTTTTCTGCCTTTCTTATTTGGCTCTTTTCTATCTTTGTCTCCCCTTCAAGTCTTCTTTTCCACACTCCTTTTTTTTTTCTCTGTGATCTTCTTAAGATCCACCGTGTTTGCCGTGCGGTGCGACCTGTGACGGAGGGGAATGGGATCCTGGTGATTGAGAGGACCAGCGCCCACAACACATCACTTTGGCTCGGACCTCTCCTAGACAGGAGGTACACTCTGGCCCGGGTGTATTAATTGGCTCCCCCTTCATGGGGCTGGGTCAAGACAGGCAGTTCTCCGGCTTACCAAGGTAACCCCTGCAGTACTTGGCTGGCTGTTCCCGGGAGTTGGACATAATCAGGGGGATAGGATTGGTAGGTTTCTGTCTGTTGTATATCTCTCCTGAAACCTGGAAGGGGTCAAGACAGAGGCTTCTTGGCCCTGGCCCCTTTGTTGGACTCCATGATGGGTGGATAAGGGAGAGACGAAATTTATACACATAAAACATGGCTTTTTCTAAAATCATTCCCCCCGCCCTGGCCCCTTTGTTGGACTCCATGATGGGTGGGTAAGGGAGAGACGAAATTTATACACATAAAACATGCTTTTTCTAAAATCATTCCCCCCATAAAGAAGAGGAAGGCAGTGGACCCTGTCTCAAGACACATTTTGATTCAGACAGTGATTCAGATATGGAGACGAGATAGAGGACAGATTTTTGGGCTTCCTGGCTTGTGACTGAAGGGACAGAGCAGGAAAAGCCTATTTCCGCTCTGAGTCCTTTTGCAGTTCAGAAGGGCTTTCAAGGTCTAGCGGGCGACCCTCAGTCAGTGAAAAGGCTACGGAACGGCTCATTCCTCGTCCAATGCAGATCGAAGAAGCAATCGGATCAGCTGCTTAGGGCAACAAGGTTCGTGGACAAAGACATCCGGATGACTCCACATAAGTAGTTAAATTCATCTGAAGGAGTTATTCGATGCCCGGATTTAAAAGGTGTCTCAGAAGTGGAGATCAAGACAGAGCTTGCATCCCAAGGTGTGACAAAGGTGCATAGGGTGACAGTTAAAAAAGGTGCAGAAAGAGTGCCCACCAACACCCTCTTTCTGACATTCTGCAACCCTTTGCTACCTCCGGTCATTAAAGTAGGCTACTTAAATGTCTGTGTGCAAATGTATGTTTTGTCTCCAGTGAGATGTTTCAAATGCCAGAAGTTTGGACATGTCAGAGATTGCTGTTCCGGGGAGGAGGTGTGCGGTGTTTGCTGCAAGGCAACCCATGATGGGCCATGTAAAGATCCCGCTCATTGTGCGAACTGCAGTGGCGACCACCCCTCCTCTTCACACACCTGCCCTGTTTGGATTCAGGAGTCCAATATCCAGAAGGTTAAAACCAAAAAAGAAAATCTCATTTTTTGAGGCACATAGACAGGTTGTTGGTAGCCAAACATCAACAGTGTCTTTGTATGCTTCAGCAATAAAGTAAGTTTTCAACCCGTTCAGTCTGCTGCCAGACTGATGAATTTATTTTCATGAAAACACTGCAGAGTAGAATGTTAAACTCTGGTGGAAGCAAAGCCACCACCTCCCAATCCAAAGTGGGTGCCCCTGGTGGAGGCAAAAAAATCCGCCACCCCTCAGACTGCCCAGCAGTCTACTCCTTCTGCTGCTGGGCAGATTAAAAAGCCAGCCCTCCCGCCTCGAATATCTGTGAGCAGTGCCCGTGTGGGCAAGGGAGTTCAACCCAGTGTGGAGATGAGAAAGAAACCTCCACCATCTCCAAAATCCAGGCCTTCTTCACCTGTGGGCAAGTCTGCCAACAGGTCTGAAGACTCAAACAGTCCAATCCAACTTTCTAATAAATTCGCTCCACTGAATGCAGATGATGATGAGGAGATGACCTGATTTCTCTCCTATTCATTCTCTGCACCATGGACAGTACAATAATCCATTGGAATATCCATGGCTTACATTCAAACTTTGAGGAGCTGCAGCTTCTGTGTCAAACGTTAAAACCTTACATCATAGCTCTTTAAGAAACTAAAATTCAAAGCCAGAAGACCTTCACTCTTTCTGGCTTTAATATTCTTTCCAAGCCTGCTCAACCATCCACATTGGGACTGTCGGGTGGTGTTGCCCTTTTTTTTACATAAAACTTTGCTGTTTAGTCCTGTCGCTGTGACTACCCCCTTCAGGCTGTAGCTGCGAGAGTCACTCTCCACTAGACTATTACAATTTGCTCACTCTATCTGCCACCTTCTGTCCCGGTTTGTCGTCAGGACCTTGTCAATCTGATCAGAGAGCTTCCTCGGCCTTTTTTGCTGTTGGGTGATTTCAATGGACACAACCCCTTTTGGGGTAGTGTGAATTCGTCATCCAGAGGTCTGCTTCTTGAAGAGGTCCTTTCAGACTTTGATTTGTGCTGTCTGAACGATGGAACTCAAACTTGCCTCCACTCCTCCACAGGTTCACTTTCTTGTTTAGATTTGTCGATTTGTGACCCCTCGCTGGTCCTAGACTATGAGTGGTCTGTCTGCACGGAAGTGACCATTTCCCTGTTCTTTTAAAACCTGTATTACTGAAACCGCCTCTGTCTCACAATGTCTTAATTATAAGAAGGCAAAGTGGAATCTTTTTGCAACCAGTATTTAAAAAAAATTCCAGGAAATTGATTTTCTTCAGAGTCCAGACCCGGCAGAATCTCTGACCGATACTATGATAAACTGTGCTAAAACCTGTATTCCAATGTCTTCTGACAAACTCCAACTGCCCCAAAAAACACCCTGGTTTAATTCCGACTGCCAACAAATCTCAAAAATACGCAAACGAGCTCAGTGTGGGTATATCAACGACCTTCAGGTCCCAACGCTCGAGCCCATCAGAAACTCCGCGCAAAATCGAGACATTTTCAAAATCAGTGAACGTCAGTCTTGGAGAAACTTCTTCTGCTCCAGGCTGACATCTAAAACTTCAAAGAAAAAAGTTTGGAACATCATCAGAAAAATCAAAGGGAAGAACACCAACCCCTCCTTCATCACCTGAAATTTGCCGATGCTCTGATCACTGACAAACAAGCTGTTGCCAGTCTGTTGGCCTCTAGCTCTACCATCCAATTGAATTCCTCATCTTCAAATAAATCTGCAGCCTTTTTAAGAAACAAGCAAATCAGAGAGAAATCTTCATACAGTTTCACATCAGACAACTCTGAAGCCTACAATCTTCCTTTTTTGATCAGTGAACTAAAATCAGCTTTGCAAACCTGCAATGATTCTGCCCCTGGTCTGGATGACATTCATTATCAGGTTTTGAAACACCTTCCAGAAAGCTGTCTCCAGACCCTTCTTAAAGTCTATAACCATATCTGGACCACAGGGTGCTTTCCGCCCTCCTGGCGGAAAGCCCTGATCATTCCCATCCCAAAGCCAGGAAAGGACCCTACCAACCCATCAAACTATCGCCCAGTAGCTCTGACCAGCTGCCTCTGTAAGCTGATGGAAAAGATGGTCAACTCCTGTCTGATGTGGAAGCTGGAAACCGATGGCCTTTTGGCCAGTGAACAGTGCGGGTTCCGCAAGTACCATTCGACAGTTGACCATTTAATCTGTCTGGAAACTACCATCCGCAACGCCTTTGTCAATAAGCAGCATGTGGTCGTTATCTTTTTCGACCTAGAGAAAGCGTATGACACCACGTGGAAATACGGAATTCTTATGGATTTGCATAAACTTGGTTTTCGTGGTTATCTGCCTCTGTTTATCGAAAACTTCCTGGCTGATCGAGAGTTCCAGGTGCGTATTGGCATCACACTCTCTGACATCCATGGGCAAGAGTTGGGTGTACCTCAGCAGAGCATCCTTTCTCCTGCCCTTTTCAGCATTAAAATCAACGAAATTGTGAAATTGGTGGGCCAGGGCTCCGAGTCCTTTCTGTTTGTTGACGACTTTAAGCTGTATGCAGTTGGAGCTTCTTACGCCAGCGTACAGCGTCGACTCCAACTTTGTGTCAACAAGATTCAACAGTGGGCCAAGGAAAATGGGTTTACCCATTTACCAGCCCGTATTTCATGACGGCAGAACCCACTGGCGAAAGACACCACCCTCCAGCTGTCGAGCACACCCCACAGACCCAACCACCCCAGCCCACGGACAGATGAAGACAGTGCCTCTCCAGACACAGCCAAGCTTTCGCCATACGGTCTTATGTGCCCTCAAGAGAGAATCCAAAGTGGGTGGGTGGGTTCTGCAGTCATGAAATACGGGCTGGTATACCCATGGGGATGCTACTTTAAGGCTGTTACGAGTTGCATCCTGTAGTCCGATTTATCTCTGTTCAGGAGCAGTTATGTCCCTTGATATCTTAATGGAGTGTCCTGCGCGTGCCTGTACCCATCGTCAACACAGAGCAGGCCTCCAAGGGTGGTACAGGACTGCTCTAAAGGCAGGTGAGGATAGTGCTTCTCTCGGTCCTCCCCAGCACCTTAGGGTGTTTCTTTTTCTCCACCTTCGGAATTCTAAAAAATTGCAATCCATGTTATCGTTTTGCACCCAAGTATGTGTGAGAACAGCTATGACAGCCGATAGGGGGCATAACACAACAGCGGTCTGCGCATGCGCACGAAGATGGCAGCTGAGTCATAGCGTGGTCAAAAATACAAGAAAATTACGGTCGCTATTGTTGTATTTTCGGTTATTTGGGGCTCAAGGTGGTACAATTTGGTGCCCAAAGATAAGCAAACATTTGCTTGCTTATAATTAGCTTTCAGACAGGAGAATTTTTAAGTTGGAAAGTTTGTGAAGTTGTTCGACCTGAGCGATTTCTGTTCCCACTATTCACAACGTGTGTACTTGTTTTGCTCGTACTGCACCACTAATACTTGATCATAATTTATTATTGACTCACTGGTTTCACTTTACAATTACAAGGTAAGCTGATTCATTCTTCGATTTTGTTTTCGTGTATTGAATATTTTATCAAACATGTCAAAAACGCGACGAAGCGAACAAAAAGCACGGAGGGCACACTCGGACTCCGCGGTCAAACCAAAACCAAGCCCCAAATCGAAAGTAAACATGGGAACAAATGGTCTCTCTGCCTGGCAGTGTCTACAATGTAGTAATACTTGCGACGATGAACAAGAACATTCGATTAAATGCTTTGCCTGTAAAAAAAAAAAAATGGGCTCACGAAAAATGCTCAGAGTTAAGCCCGCAACTGTTCGAAACATTTTGCGACCCAAACCAGCCCAGTTGAGTGGGTTTGCCAACAGTGTGTGGACGCCAAAAATGAGGTACAAGCAAGGCAGGACCCACGTATCGATAAATTACTGGATCTGATACCGCGCTTGTGGGTGCTGTTAGCGCTCGTATGGAGAATCAAGGGAAAAAAAACCTTGGTGAAAACCTACAAAAAAAAAATTGAAGAAGTAGTAGACTGGAAACTGGCCGTGGCCATGCAGGAGCAGAGAGAGGTGGAAAAGAGGAAGAGAAATCTTGTCATAGTGAACCTGAAAGAGAGCTCAAAGACTGATATCAAAGAGACAGTTGAAGACGACCTGTCTGCTGCCAAGAAACTGCTGGGGAAGCTAGTCACTTTGGATGAGGAGGATGTAAGTAACCCAATCAGACTGGGCAAAGAAGGTGGGAATAAACCAAGATTGATGAGAGCCACTATCAAGATGGAGAACAAGAAGCAAGAGATCCAGAAAAAGGCCCCTGAACTGAACAGAGACGTGAGGGACAAGGACAAGAGAGTCTTTGTGAATCCGGACTACACCATGAAAGAAGGCGAGACCCACAAGATGTTGAGGGATGAGTTTAAAAAAAAAAAAAAACCCCTCTCTGAAGACGGTGAAAAAAAAAAAAATTAGCAATACGCCAAGGAAAGATAGTGACCATAAAACCAAGAATGACCAGTGACAGGACTGGTGCAGAAAACTGGTGGGAGTGACAGGGATTGACTGGATCAAGGACATGTACATAGTGTAAATAAAACAAACAAAAATGGAAGAATGAATAATAAGAGAGGGAGCTGTGAGACTGCAATGTATGGAGTGAATGGATGCTCGGTACTGTGCATCAATATGGACAGCTTTTTGAACAAAAAAGAAAGAGTTTTTTTTACAAGAATATACGAAATTAAACCTAGTAGTAGTATAATTGGTCTCAGGGAAATAAAACCCAAGAATGCTAAGTTTCATCAAATCAGAATACCATATTCCAAACTATATGTTCTTAAATAACAAAATAAGTAGAGGGGTAGCATTATATACAGAGAAATCCTTAAACGCACTTGAATGTGAAGAACTAAACACATCTGAGTTCCAGGAAAGTGTATGGTGCACATTAAATACTAATGACAGAAACACAGTATTACTTGGCTGCATCTATAGAAGTCCTAATGAGAGTTCTGAAGCTAATGATGAAAATGTTTGACATGTTAAAATCGGATATAATGTTAAAATTTGACAAAGTATTGATTATGGGTGATTTCAGTTACCCATTTGTCAAATGGGATGGACGTGGTCAGGGGAGAAAGGTGAGCAAATTGTGGAAAGAATCAGTGATGCATACTTGATGCAGAAAGTTAACAAATCAACAAGGAGGAGACCAGGACAGAACCCAACTTTGGATGACTGGATATTAGTGAATGAGGATAATCTTATTTCAGATTACACACCGGGATCCAGTTGGAAAAAGTGACCATGATGTGTTGTCCTTTGAATTTTATGTAAAAAAAAAAACTACAACATGAAACCAAAGGCAAGATATATTTCAGTCTAAACAAAGAAAATTATAGCCAACTGAGAAGTATTATAAGTAACCACGATCGACAACTATGGACCAAATAAATGTAGAAGATAGTTGGAATCACCTCAAAGGAGTACTAACAACAGGTATGGAAGAGTGCATTCCAAAAGTGAAAATAGGTTCGGTAAAAAACATAAAGCCAATACGGATGGATGGAAAAGCATTTAAAAACATCAAAAAGAGAATATAAGATGTCAAAAGATACTTGTGCACCAAATCAGGACGGGATTACTTAAGATATTGAAATAAGGAATTTAAGCAAGTCTTGTTAAGAGAAGCCATGAAAATTATGAAAGAGAAATAGGTAAAGAAAGTAAAAGTAACCCCAAAATATTCTGAAATATGTTAAAGAAAAGATAAAAAATAAACACTGGAATAGGCACACTGAAAAGGAGAGATGGAAGTTTGGTAGATAACGATAAAGGAAAGGCAGGCAGAAATGCGAAACGATTTCTTCTCCAGCATTTTTACACGTGAGGACATAAGTAGCGTCCCAAACCTGCTAGAGTGTTCCTGATCTCTGATGGTGTATCTATATGTGATGTAAGGGTAACCACGCATGCAGTTAAAAAAAAGCAAACTGAAAGAGTTAAACCCTAACAAGTCTCAAGGTCCCGATCTCATTCCACCACGAATGTTAAAAGAAGTAAGTGATGAGATAGCTAGTCCATTATGTAATGTATAAAAAATTAACAAATCCTTAGAAACAGGGTCCTTACCTAGAGATTGGAAGACTGCAGAGGTCACAGCTATATTTAAAAAAGTTTCCAAAACAGACCCAGGTAAATTACAGGCCGGTGAGCTTGACTTGTATTGCATGTAAGATTTTACAGAGCTTTGTAAGGGTTGTGGTAGTTGCTCATTTTACTGAAAATGACTTGTATGCTAAATGTCAATATGGATTTAGGAAAAAGAGGTCATGTGTCACACAATTACTAGAAAGTAATCGATAACCTAACAGAATTGGTAGATAGATAATGGGGAGCCAATTGATATAATATACTTGGACTTTAGAAAGGCATTTGATTCTGTCCCCCACGAAAGGCTGCTAACTAACTAGAAGTATATGGAGTAAATGGTAATGCTGTAAACTGGATCAGAAGTTTTCTTAAAGGAAGGTCACAATTAGTGAGAGTGAGAGAAGAGAGATCCAAGACATCTGAGGTCCTGAGTGGAGTTCCACAGGGTAGTATCCTAGGGCCCATATTATTCACAGTGTTCATTAATGATTTACCGGACATGACTCAAACCATATGCAAAATATATGCAGATGCAGATGACACAAAATATATGATAAGGCGACAAACAGTACAAAGATCCAACACGATATAGACAAGCTACAAGAATGGTCAGATGAATGGAACCTTTACTTTAATGTAGCAAAATGTAAGGTGATGCACATTGGCAAAAGAATAAACAGTTTGAATATACTATGATTGTGAACAACGAATTGCAAAAAATAATACATGTGATGAAGAAACAGACCTGGGAGTAATCTTTGATAAAGATCTATCCTTTGATCCTCACATCCAGAGAGTTGTGAACAAAGCAAATCAGATGGTGCGACTCATCAGGAGAACTTTTACCTTTCTAGAAAAGGAGACATTTGTCAAGTTATTTAAAGCATTTGTTAGGCCCCATCTTGAATACGCTAATGTAATTTGGAGTCCCCATCTCAAGAGACGGTCAAAAATGATAGAAAATGTACAAAGACGAGCTACTAAAATACTGAAAGAATGTAGTTATTTAAACTATAAAGAAAGATTACATTATCTCCAATTACACTCGCTGAAAGGAAGGAAGATCAGAGGAGACCTCATCCAATTTTTTAAAATATTCCATAATTATGATGATATTAATGTGCATGTGCTTTTCAAATTCTCAAAAGTGGATTGCACGAGAAATAATGAAGGAAAGATTTTTGTCAGACATTACCATACCAACAAAAGAAAGTCTTGTTTTGCTTTTAGAATTGCTAATTATTGGAATGTTTTTACCATTTGGTTCAGAAAAAGTATCTGTAGGCAATTAATGAACTTTTGAACTCTTTCTTCAGAGCCAGTACCATGCCAGTCAATATCTGGGAAATTTAATCCCAGTAATACAAACATATCTGAATCTTTCTGATCTAATTTGTTTCAGCAACTCAAACATTTTTTCTTCATTTTCAATTGTTGAGTTTGGACTTTTGTAAATAGTTCTATTCAGTATTTTCTGTTCATCCTTATTTAAAAAGGTAATCCACAAGTTTTCATCAAAGTCATTACCGCTTGTGTACTTTGGCATTAATAGAATCCTTCACATATACAGTTATACCTCTTTTGGGATTGTCATTGAAAAATAGTTCGTAGCCTGGTATTGAATATTCAGCAGAATATATACCCCTTTTTGGTTTTTCGCTATAGATTCTGTTACTACTATTATAAGGTGAGGTTTGTTTTGTTCAGCTAATAGAAGTAACTCATCTTTTTTGTTCAACAGTATATGGAAAGATGAGGCGAAGCTGTCAGGCACCGGAGCGCAGCAGAAGAAGACAACACACAGCAGATAGAGGCGTTTGTTGTCCTTGTTTTCTTTTTGTTTTGTTTTGTTTACAAATTATGATTTTATCAGAAAAAAATGTGCACACATGGGCAATTTAAAGACATCAGTTTTGATTCCACCAGCATCTGGGATTTTTTTTTTTCCCCATCTGAGGAACATTTTTAGTTAAAAAAAATGCTGTCAGTTATCATAGATCTGTCTTAATCAGAGTAGTGAGTACGTGTGGAAAGGTTACAGGTAAAAGACAAGAACAACTACATAAACTGTATGAAAGTCGTGCCGTCAGAAAAGGTACTGAGATCGCTTAAGTTAAGTGTCGTGTTCTGTCTAAACATTATAATTTAATGCCATCAGGTAGAAGATTTCAGATTCGAAGATTTAAAACAAACAGATCTAAAAACAGCTTCCTTCCTGTATCGATCAAACTAATCAATCAAAAATAAATTTCAACCCAACCCTGCTTTCACTGGTTGTGTATGTATGAACACATTTATGTATAAGTGGGTGTGGATGTGGGGAGGTGCATGAGCGTATGAGTGCATGCGTGCATTTGCATTTGTATGTGTAGGTGGGCTTGCAAACAGGGGGGGGGGGGGGGGGGGGGGGGGGGGGGGGGGATCTTATATGTGTATGTAGTAAATTTTTGTTTGTACATGTACCATTCTGTAATCTGTATTTTGGCTGTCATGCATACATTTTTAATTTTATTGGCCACTCTTAATTTATGAAAAGAGATAATTAAGCGTTTTTGATTTGATTTATCCAAACATGAGAGAGAGAGAGAGAATTTGTGTGTACACGTGCGTGTATAAGGTGTGTGTGTGTGTGTGTGTGTGTGTGTGTGTGTGTGTGTGTGTGGTATTCAGCATGACATTTGCATATACTACAACATAACTTACGCATCTCTGTTTTCAGATGGCAGCCGAAGAAGGGAAAAAAGAAGAAAATTTTACTTTCTACCAAGAATGGACATTCTCCTCATAATGGAGGTGCTACAACAGAACCCACACAGAAATGGGAACACCGTATACGGATTAATAACCCATCAACTGAGACAGGTCAGTTGAAAATTTTTGTCTTTAAGTAAAGAAGTGTGTGTGTGCATGGTGTGTGTGTGTGTGTGTGTGTGTGTGTGTGTGTGTAAAATCCGTCACGAATGCCATCCTTTCTCTCCTACTTGCCTGTAGTCAAACCGAGACGTGTTCTCGCTCTACTAGATCAAACCTTGTAATGGACTGGTTGTGGGATCCCGCTTGTACAGCAAATAAACAGTCAGTTGATAGTGACTGGACCACATCCATTGTGTTGTCTGACAAGATGCAGCACCTGAAACATGTTAAATTTGATTGAAATTAGCTAGTCTCAGTACTTGGGGGGGGGGGGGGGGGGGGGAAGGGTTTTAAATTCAATTTAAAGTTTAGCTTTTTTTTTTTTCTTTTTTTTTTTTTTTTTTTTTTAAAGGGATAGTGGGAGAGGGAGGATTGGAAGTGTGGGGTTGGGGTGGGTTTTCATCCTTTTTGTGTTTCCATTCATTCAAGAATGCATGATACAGTTTGTCCAAGGTAGAAAAAAATTTGATTGATTGAATGACAGTTAGTGAGTTATTGTTCTATATGGATAGATGTTTCATGTACTTTTCATACATTTTCAAGCAATATCTAAAATTCTGTTACCGTGAGAGACAGTGGGTGTGTTTGTCTCCATGTGTGCATGCTTTTGATCTCTCAGCTGCTTTTCGTGAACTCAGTGGTAACATATGACTGCTTTTTTTCCCTTTTTTTTTCACCCTCTCACATGGGGTGAAACCAGGAAAAAAAATTAAAAGCAGGAAGGCCAGGGTTCCAGGTGACCACCAAAGCCCTCTGGCGGGGTCAAGGGGCAGAGAACCTTGTCAGGAGTCAGGGGGCAAAGCCCCCTGAAGTTGAAGGGTTTCTACATTTGTGATAAGTAAAACTTTGGCAATTGGAGGCAACGTATCTCCTTTATATTATGCACTCCACAAACCCACCATTAAAACTGCCATTCATATGTGTCAGGCCGATCAAAGCGGCCCTTTATTTTAACGCGCACTGCGTCATCGTGGTTTCGTATTCAGGTTTCGTTTTCCAGTTTGAGACGCCTTCTGTGTGATTGGTCAAATAGTTGATCTTTCATGGTGTACAGCCAAATACTAGCTCCAGTGAGAATTTTTGTTCCGAGTATGGATGGTTAGTGAGCACCACTTTATGCAAATCACCAAGATGGGTGGAACGACATGCTTGACCTGGGCTTGTAGACACTTTCCAAGTATGTATTAATGGAGAACAACCTTTAGAGGAGGGAGAAGAAGATAAAAAAAAAATGAAGCCGTTAGTGATAATGGCAGTGATTTTAACATAGGAAACAAATCAGAAGGTGACAGTGACTCCTCTGAAGCGAACGAATCGACCATGTGTCGCAGGTTCTGTGCAACAGAGGGTGCAGGAGGAAGGTAAGGTGAAGTACAAGATACAAGACACAAGAATACTTTATTATCTCAATTCTCAGAAATTACAATCGTGTTGCTGACAAACTATACATTAGTGACATAAAATAACATGAAAAACGATGAATAATAAACAAGTAGGGTAACTCAGCAACAATGAACAAGTAGGGTAACTCAACAACAACAACCCAACAAAATCAATTTAGTTAAAATGTAAAACCTTGTACATGTAGATGAACACATACCAAACACACACACACACACACACACACACACACACACACACACACACACACACACCACTTACTAATTTTCAGAATTTGCTAAAAACAGAAACAACACTGTCAGACCTAAATTCTGATTAAAAGAAGCATTAAAATATGATGATGATGATGATGCACATAAGTAATGTAGCTAGCCAATCGCAGAGGGCCACATCAGGGCTGTCACTACGTTAAAATGACTCGCAAGTAATCAAAAAAAAAAACAAACGAAAAAAAAAAACATCATTCACATGTTTCTTTAAAATACACTTGGAACATTTTCATGTCTCCCAAGTTTGGCAATCTGGGCGGGATGTTGTGCATCCACAAGGGATCAGTCGCCCTTTTGCTAGCTCTGAAAAAAATATCCCTTTCTTCAATTTTTTTTTCGGCCTCAGTTGAAAGTAAACTTAAAGGTTCATCCTTTTCCTGTTCCCTGTTGACGAGAGGTAAGTAAAAGGAAAAAATAATCCAGAATATACTATGTAATACAATGATGCGGTCTCAAATATTGATTCCGTTTCAGAAGAAAAAGATCTTGGGGTAACATTTGATAGCTGTCTGAACTTTGATAAGCACATAAACAGTGCGATGATGAAAGCTGATAAATTGCTTGGTATAATTAGACGGTCTTCTTCATATTTGGATCCTGAAGTTTTTCTTTATCATATTTGGATCCTGAAGTTTTTACAGTACTATAAAGTCATTGTTAGACCCCACCTGGAGTATGGAAATGTGATATGGTGCCCTTACTTGAAAAGGCAAACAGTGAGTATTGAGAGAGTGTGAAGAAGACCCACCTTGTTGATTAAAAAGTTTAAACATATGAGCTATGCATTATAGATTGCGAAGGTTTAAATTTACCATCGTTGAAAGTTCCGACCAAAAAGGGGAGACTTGACTGAGACTTACAAGCTATTTAAGGGACTTTACAAATTTTAACAGATTTTTTTTCAACTAACCTTTAATCAAATTACAAGAAATTCTGCTAACAAAAATCCAAATTAAATATTGTCGCTCAAATATTAGAACATTTTCCTTTAGTAACAAGACTGGCACCATATTGGAACAAACTACCTGCACACATTAAAAAAGCAAAAGATTTGACCTTCTGGATACTAACGCAAAATTAAATATTTTAAAATTTAATTTTGATTTACAGAATAGAGCAAAATAAATCCTGAGCATATGCATGCGTTATGCAACCACTAATTATTTCAGTTTATATGAATAAGATGATTGGGATACTAAAAGCCATGAGGCTATTTAAGTCCCAAATGAACTGAACTGAACTGAACTTAAAAGTAAATTTACCTTATTTTTTTACCACCGCATCGGCATTGCAAGTTACCATCAAGTTGCACTCAACAAACTGAATTCAACCAGTGTAAATGAACATGGCGGCACCCATATCAGACTGAACTACCTGAACTACCATCGTCCTTTTCGCTTCCCCCAAATGTTACCTATCAATTTGAAACATGTAGTTCTTAATATGACCGCAGTGTGCATCATCATTATGTCACACACCCATCCTCACCTTGCTGCTACGAACTCAGATGACTCGCCAAACGTACGAAAGTACATGAACATGACACCCCTCTGGTCCGAGACGGTAATGATACCCATTAGCCCTGTGACATATGCGACTGTTCTGTCGGATGGGACCAAATGGGAGTAGCGGGTGAGTCCTGTAGACAATGGTTCCACGCAAAATGCCAACACATCACCAGCAACACATACAACCTCCTTGGCAGAAGCAACGTCACCTGGCACTGTATAATATGTGCAAATGCCAACTATAGTACTGTCGCTTTCGACCTACATGGCATAGGTTCTGCACAAGCCAGCTCAGTAGCTGACTCATCCCTCAGCTCAGACCTTGACAGTTCCTTCCACCCTTTCCATGCGTCTACACCAGCAAGAGAAAGTAAGCAGGACAAACACAGTTGAAGGCCACACTGCTTTCTGACTGTGAATTGCCAGTCCATTGTGGGTAAAGTAGCCAAGTTTAATAACCTTGTACAGAGCATAAGACCTGACATCATTTTAGGAGTTGAATCATGGTTGACACCAGTACACACCAACGCAGAAATCTTCCCAAGGGGCTACAGTATCTTTCGCAGAGATAAAAAAAATGATCAGACTGGTGGAGGAGAGTTCATTGCTGTCACAGAAAACCTGACCTTATAAATAAAGAACCAGAAATGATCATGAACTGCGAAATCCTCTGGGCGAAAATCAAAGTGAAGGGATGCCGAACGTTGCTGGTCTGCTACTACTACCACCCACATACAGAAGACACCGAGAGCATGAAAGCTTTCTGTGAAATGCCCACCACACCTTGCTCACAAACACAATGCTATCATTGTGGCTGGAGATGACTTTAACCTGCCCGGATGGCACTGGCCCACCAAGATACTGAAGAAGGGATGCCCAAGTCCAAACATCCATCACAAATTCATGGACGACATTAATGACCTAGGATGGGAACAGATGGTACAGGAGCCCACTAGAGGGAAGAACTTTTTTTACCTGTTCCTCATGAATCATCCCAACCTGGTCCTTAGAACTGAGACTCTTCCAGGACTGTCAACCACGATTCAGCATACATGGAACTGGATATCACCTGCCAAAGAAGCACCAGCCTCAGGGGCTCATACCCATTCACACAGAAGATTGTGAGAAGCCACTGAGAGAAGCAGGAAGGCAGTTAAACCAACACATCATGACCAGCTACAAGCAGCGAAGTAGGAGATATCTGGACAGAACTTCGAAGTAGCCTAACCCAGTTGCTACAAGATCATGTCCCTCACAAGCAAGTCAGGTCAAAGCTAAGTCACCCATGGGTAGACTACGAGACTAAGAGGCTGATACGCAAACGGGATAGGGTCCATAAAAGC
This sequence comes from Conus betulinus, assembly GCA_016801955.1. NCBI lineage: Eukaryota > Metazoa > Mollusca > Gastropoda > Neogastropoda > Conidae > Conus > Conus betulinus. Next base: position 114,886 of record JADBJO010003232.1, read on the forward strand.
AGTACAAGAAATCTGGGAAGGAGGCCCTCCAGGTCAAGTTTAAGGAGCTCAAGCGACTCGTCCAGAAGAGCCTACGCTGTGCCTACTGGAGATACATACTAACATAGAAGACCTGATCAGTGATGAAAGCCCGACTACCCCAACAAGAAGAAGTTCTGACGGTCTGTGCTCTACGTCAATTGAAAAGTTCGGAGTAGAAAAACATTTTAAAACTTTTTTTTTAATTTTCCAGAATACAGCTGAGAGCGGTGCTCAAAATCATACACTCGCACAAATCTTTGGGCTTTTAAACTGAGGTTAAATGCAGTTTCAAGTTAGTTGGTTCAGTTCCCGTGGCCGTGCTGCAGCTTGTTTTCAACTCGAAAATCCAAATAAGATGGCATGTGGCCGGTAGGCCTGAATGCTCAGCAGAATTTTTCGAAGGTGAACCAGTCATCTTCACACACCACAGTTCCAGCTTTCATACATGGTAAGTTGCAAACCTTTTCCGACAGTTTCATGTCACGATTTAAATATTCGATTTAATCATATTACTGTAACATTTTTCAAGATTACTATCTTTCTTAGGCGACCAACATTGGCATGATGTCCACTAACATCGGGATGATGATGGGGGTCGTTGCTGATAAGAGGAGTAAGTGTTTAGTATTTTACATCCAATTAAAACTCCCGCTAGGATTTTGTATACATGTTACAGGTGTAGTTTGAATGACTTCAAGGGTTTACTTCCAGACCATTTTTTGCAACCAGATCTTTCCAGTTCAACCTGAATATCAAATTTTAATGGCCACCTGACCTGCCCAAAGACGCTTTTGAGGCCCAATGTTGAATGAACAGCTAAAACTAAACAGTAGCAAAAGGAAAATGTACAGAATATTTCTGCTTATGATTTCCTTATTAAGTGAAATAGGCAACAATTTAAAAACATTTGTCAAGTGCACTCTGTTGTCATTGGCGGTGGCAGCGGTGCTGGTGGTGTGTGTGTGTGTGTGTGTGTGTGTGTGTGTGTGTGTGTGTGTGTGTGTGTGTGTGTGCGTGCAAGTGAGAGACTTAATGAAATGGATCATTTATCATGATTTAGGCAATGAATGACAGCCTTATCTAAATTCATTTTTACTTTTCGTAAGGTGCTCCAAGCTGTGGAGTTAGTGTCTGATACGACGGGCCTTGTTCTGGTTAACTTTTTACAGACCAATCAAAAAGCAAAGCACTCATGTGTGTCAGGGATACTTAATGTGCTGCATTGTCGCCGAACAGCTGTTATCATATCACATCGTATCAGTGGTGTCCTAGGCATTTCCAGCCATTAGCCTGCTCAGTGTGGATTATTATAAGGGTTTTGCGAGAAATATTTTGGTCTTTTTCTTGCACTTTAGAAAGCACATGCGTGGTTTAAAAATTTTGAATCAATGTAAGTCTGTATTTGTTTGAGACATATGGTGTACCCAGTGTTTTTATCAAGATGTTTTTTAAAGTGTTAACAGTTTCTGCTTCAACAACATAGACTGGCTAGTTGTTCCAAATATTAACAATTCTGGTAGTGAAAAAGTTTGCTGCTTTTGAAGAACTTTTTTAGTAATTTTTTGTTGTGGTCAGTTTGAACAGGTGCTCTCTGGTTGTTGATTCTGTATTCAACTGAAATAGTGTGCCAGTGGTTTTCATGTCTAAAATCCATGTGTAAGTTTGTAAGTTTCAGTCATGTCACCACGTAAGCACCTGTATTCCAACTTGGTAATCTTAAAAACTGAAGCCCTTGTTCATATGAATACTTCTGCATACCACTAATCTCTTTTGTAAATCTTCTCAGAATATCTTGGGATTACTGTGTCTTTTCAAATTTGTTGTCCATACAACATTGCCATATTCAATAACAGGTCTGATTAATGGTTTTAATAATGGAACCATTACTTCATTATCTTTACAATGAATATTGCCCACTACCAATGTACCATTCCCTATCCCTATTTGTGCTTTTAATGATTTCATTAATATGTTTATAAAAGTGATAAATCGGTCTATTATTGATCCTAGATCTTTTTCAGCATTAGTCTCTTCAAACAATACACCTTCCATATAATAATCATATCAAGGGTTATTTTCACATGAACGAAGAACTTTACACTTCGCATTGTTAATTTAATCTGCCAGGCATTTGTTCATGCAACAAGTTCATCAGTACTCTTCTGTAATTCTGTGCAATGATCAACTGATTCAATGGGGGTGTAAACTTTTGTATTGACAGCAGAGATTTTGACAAGACTGCTAACAACATCAGGCATATCATTTATGTAGTAAAAATAACAGGGTGGGTCCCAGGACACTACTTTGGGGAACCCCACAAGTAAACTTCCCAAGCTCAGAAACTTGATTTCCAACTTAGAAAATTGGTAATCCATGAGATTATGTCTCTGCCTATTCCATAGCCTTTTAGTTTAGTTAGTCTTTTATACAGTACAGTATCAAAGCTTTCTGCGCTCTCCGCCTATTCCATAGCCTTTTAGTTTAATTAGTCTTTTATACGGTACAGTATCAAAGGCTTTCTGCACATTTGATGAGCAATGTTCAGATCAAGAGGTCGCGGAATGTTCACTCTCTGCACAAGCCAGATTTACAGTCGGAGTTACACTTTACAGCACATTGCTTTCCCATTCGACCACTGCATCAGTGTATTGCAATGGCAACGTTTTCAATAACTAATCCTGTTTTTCTAAAGATGAAGAATATTCCAGATCATGAGGAAAACTGGCCAACGGTGTTGGAGATGTGTCTAGCAGCCGAGAGGTCTCCTGGCTCAGGCACCATACTTGGAGCGCAGTCCATTTGTGGACTGTGGCGACTCTACCCTGCTACCAAGGAGGCACAGTCAGAAACCCTTGTGAAGGGCATCCAACTGAGAGGTATAGTACTGCAGGTCTCCGATGCCAATCCATTCATGCTTTGCAGCAACGCAGGTGAGGAGAAGCCCACGACAAATGTATGGATTGACAATATACCTACATCTGTAGGAAGAAACCGAGATTGAACATTCACTGAAACAACTGGGCTGTGAACTGAGACCCTTGATTAAAATGGCGAGAGAGAGAGAGAGAGATAATAAAATCAACGCATTTTCTTACAAGGCATAGATTTGTCTATATCATTGTGCCTTCAACTCCTCGCGACAAATTCAGAAAGATTAACATTTTCACAGCTAAAGTGTTTCACACAGAACAGAAATTACTGTCCAAACTAGTCTCCTGTTCGCGTTGTGTGCAGCCAAACCACCATGTCTCTTGGTGTACAGATGAGATTGTATGCAGACAATGTAAGCAACCAGGCACAAAAGAGGAGACACAGTCTGTCAACTGACACACAAAAGACAGACAGAAAAATGCAAGAAACCCAGTGTGCAGTCTAGCACAAACTAAAAATCCCCCAGTGCTATTAAAACAAAAACAGGGAACAGAATGTTGTAATAATAAATCTGTTGGCAGATGTGACGGTTGCAGACCCCTATCTCCGCAGTCTACTTTCCTCTCCTCCCTGGACTGCTCCCCCCGGGACAGATCTGCAACCCCCAAGCGGAACAGATCCAGAGAGCGAGACTGTCCAAGGCAAAGGACAGGCAAACAATGCCGCTGTGACACAGTGGACGACCGGACAACCTGGCCACAACTTCCACGGGACCTGACGACCCCTCGCTCAAGCACTGCACAGGTGAGCTGTGGCAGTGACAGTCCTGCTGACAACCAGTGCATTACGTCTGGTTTCTGGTGATGTGGAATTTAATACTAAACTTTATCCATGGCTCGCTATCTTTTATTGTTACAGGAAAGATTTCTGAATGTTACCCTCCCTGTTCTGCCCACATCTCTGAAAGAGAAAAAAAAGAGGAAGAGAAAGGAAGAAAGGAAAAAGAAAAGAAAATTTTCCAGATGTCCCCTTTCCCTTTTCTTCTAAAGCCCTACTTTCCCTCTCCTATCCCCGATTCCACTTGTATTCTTTGGCAATACCCCCTCTCCCCTCCTGTTTTTTTTTTTGTTTTGTTTGTTTTTTTTTTTTTTGTTGTTTTCCCTCAAATCTTTACTTGATTTCAAGCTGAAATATTCCTTACAATGGAAAAATTGCGTATAATTTCTTTAATCACTAGGGGTCTTAAAAAAAAAAAACGGTTTGAAAAGGAAATCCTTGTTTATGTTTTTAAAGAAAAATTGTTTCGATATAGTATGTTTACAAGAATCGCATGTTACTATGTCTGATATAAGAACTTGGTAAAAGAAGTGGGATGGTAAAATTTTTGCCAATGAAGGTATAAATAGAAGTAGAGGTGAGATAATCTTAGTTTCAGAGGGATGGTAACATTTTTGCCAATGAAGGTACAAGTTCAAGTAGAGGCGAGATTATCTTAGTTTCAAAATATATATTTTTCTGGACAAGTTGACTTAGTACTTTCAGAACAAAAAATTTTGGTTGTGTGTCTGTGTGCAACGACGCATACCGTTTAAACATTGCCAACACTTGCGCTGTGAACAACAGAAATGAAAAGGTTTGTCATTTTCAATATCTGAATGAAATTTTGAAAGATTTGACGGAGACTTGATACTTTAAGGCGATTTCAACTGTTCACTTATCACCGATCTAGATATGATATCCGGTAAACCCCATGACAAGTTAGAAACTGAAGCTTTAAATAAAACAATAAATGCGTTGGGTTTAAGTGATATTTGGAGACTACATTATCCAACTGAAAAATTGTTCACTTGGAGTAGATCAAATGTGTTTATTGCACGTCGACTAGATTACATTTTTTCTTCTGAAGACATTCTACATCTTTGTTCTCATCAGAACAGTAACTGTCCCAGGCTCGGATCATAAAGATGTAGTATTAAAATTAAACGATAATAATAGTTTTGTTCGCGGTCTGGAATTCTGGCGTTTTAAAAACAGTTATTATTTGAAAAGCAAATCCTTTGTTGAAACATTGAACAGACTCTTAGATGACTTTGTCAAGGGAAATGAAGAGTTAAGCTGTGTTGAAAAATGGGAGTTATGTAAAAGTGGAAAATAGAAATTTTTGCGCTGAACTCGGTAAATAATTGTTAGAAATGGAACGAGTTCCTAACACTGCATATGCAGATAAAGAACTTTGAGGAGAAGCTTATGACTGATCTTCAAAATAAATGGTTACACTCAAATCACCTTACAGCAAAGCAAAGCATAGAAATTCTACAAATTGAGGAAACTAGGGGTGCCAGGATCAGAGTTAGAATCAAATGGATTGAAGGAGAAAAGAACAGTAATGATTTCTGCAATTTAGAGGAAGCACATGGTAAGAAAAATATCACTGCTAGATTGTGTAAGGAGACAGGAGAATTATAACTGATCAAAGAGACATATTACAGGAACAAGTAGTGTTTTACAACCATCTGTACAATCAAAAGATGAACACTGCGAATGTTTAAAAAGATGCTGCCAACTCGTTCATGAAAGATGAAAATTCAAGAAAATTAGACAAGATGATGTGGATGCTTGTGAAGGCATGATCACCTTAGTAGAAACTACTGCTGCGCCAAGGAAAATGAAATTGGTTCAGCCCCAGCCAGCGATGGTTTAACAACAGAATTTGTGAAATTTTTTTTTTGGAACAAAATAAGCAGGATGATTGCTAGTTCATTCAATGAATCATTTCAAAAAGGAGAACTCTCATTCACACATAGGCAAGATATCATAACTCTCATTCACGAAGGTAAAGAATGAGAAAGAGATAAACTTAACAACTGGAGACCTATCGCATTAACAAACTTGGACTATAAAGTTTTGGCTAATGCTATGGCAGAAAGATTATGAAAAATTATTTGTAGATTAATGAATGAAGACCAAGTTGGATATATTAAAGATTGAAACATAACTGTTGTAAAGACTATAAATGATATAATTACTTATCTGAATAGAACAGGAAAAACAGGTTACTTACTAGCACTAGACAACTACAAAGCTTTTGATTCTGTTTCTAAAACATATCTTTTACACTTTTGCAACATGTTTGGTTTTGGTGTTCATTTTCAAAGATGGATACATGCGCTGATTAATAAAAGTCAAAGCTGCATCAGTTGTGGTAGTTGGTTATCTGAGCCATTCCATGTAAACTGTGGCATTCGACAAGGCTCTTCTTCCTCTTACTAGCATTCACAAAAATCAGGAATAGTGAAATAGGTGGCATTGAAGTGCCAACTATAAACCGATCAAAAAACAAAAGTATCAAAGTAAAACAAATGGCAGATGATGCCACATTATTTCTTAAAGAATTATTTCTTAAAAATGGAGATTTGATTATCTCCAACAATATCTTGAAAAGATGTGAAAATTTCTCTGGTCTGCAACTTAACATCAGTAAAAATAAAGTGTAAAGAATGGGCAGACTGTTAGACGAACATAATATCCCCATCTCAATGGTTAAAAATTAACTCTCTTGACAAGCGAGCGCCCGCTAGCGCCGGGCCGGAAATCACACAGCCAAAAGGCTGAGCGCCTGCCAGCGCCCGGTAAAACACGTGGCAACAATGGGCGCCGCCATGTTTCTCATAGAAAAGAAGTCTCGCAAGAACATGACTTCCTTCTTCCTGTAGCCATTTACTTCCGTCTGCAAAAAAACGCGAGTCGATACGTGCTGTGGTTCTTCAGTTACGAATTTTTTAAGTTTTGAGGTCGAAATGCTGTTTTTCACCGTGGCTAACCTTGATTTCTGCCGTTCTATAATGAGATTTAGTGATGGAGACACTGTGTTTTGTAGGATTTACGGCATAAGACTTAGTGAAAGTGCTGGGTAATGAAGCTTAGAGTGACCTAGATTTCGACTGGGATGAGGTTCCAGGTATGATGAACAACAATTCGGAAGAAAGTTCTGAAGAAGATTTTTTTTTTTCCCAAGTAAATGGCTCATGTGACATTCTTCAAACTTACGATATAGCAACATATATATTTGTAGGAATTTTTAAAAAATTATTTTCATTTAATTATTATTACCTTTCCTCTCTTTTAAATTATTTTTTAATTGGGTAACCATGTTCAAATTACAGAGTTACTTACCTTGCCGATGGTTTTCGGCTTAACTAAGCTCAGATAAGTGCATACTGAAGAGGGTAAGAGTTTAGGAATACATTTTCAAAGAGATAAGATGGCTAAATTCATTGAAGAAAATTGGAAGCTGAAAGGTACGCACATTCAAAGAATGATTAAAAAAAAAATTGGAGTAAAAGAGATCTTGGTATTCATGGGAAAGTTCTGGTAATTAAAACCGTTCTTATCAGTCAGCTGATATATGTTATACAATCAATCGGCATTCCAGAAAATATTTTAAAGGAAAATAATACGATGTTGTATAAATTCATTTGGTAACAAAAACATAGCAATTGTAGGGCTTTCGAAAGAGTGAAAAGAAAAGTGATGGAGTCGGAGTATGAACAGGTTGGTTTGAATGTGGTTAACATTATTGATCTCCAAAAGTGTGTTCTGTTTGCAATGGGCTGGAAAAAACTATACTCCTCAGTAGAACAAAACTGGAGTTTCAGCTTTCATACCAAAATGGCACTTGAATAAAATACTAAACAATGATATCTTCATGATCAACTGTAGATCAAAAGATGTACAACACATGAACCATTTGGAAAATGAATTTTGGAAAGTGGATATTATTACATATTCAGATATTAAGAGACAAATAAAAATCAAAGAAATAAACCCACCCAATGTGTGTGATCAGTTGTTATTCTACAATGACTTGATTAAGTATAAACACAAGTATTCCACAAGTATTAAGTGGAAAGAAAAGGGAATGGAATATGTAAGAAGTCTCATTCATGCCAACGAAAATAGATTGCTGCGACTGGAAGAGGTGGTGACATTGTTAGAATATGAAAGTGCACAGACATTATTTGAAGATAACACTCCGTGCACGTCATCCCAGCATCATGGCTGTAATGGATACAGTTGAACAGGACCTCTGTAGATACTCCAGACCCAGTTTTTTTGCGAAGCAGTCTTGTTTAATGTAAAACCCAAAGAGATACATAAAATATTGGAAAGAAATACTACTACTAAAACCTCACCTCATGCTTAAGATTTCTGGTGCAGAAAACTTGGTGTTGAATTATATAAAAATGTATCACTGATTCCAAGACAATCCACAAAAGGAAAGCAGACTATACGAGCTGCAGTGGAAGATAAATCACAACATTTCTTCTACAAACATTCTTCTTCAAAAAATGAAGATAATAGAAAGCAATAAATTTGATAACTGTGTCAATGATATTATGGAACATTTCTTTTATTATTACCTACTTGTGCATAGACAGTGAGAAGAAATAGAAATGTATGTAACGATGCTGGTTGGAAAACACAAAAACTGTTGTTGGGTGTTGTAATGATTGACGTCCATAGACAAAAATTCAAGAAGATCGAAAGAGCAGCAGTTAATCACTTCTTTAATTGCTCAGATGTGCATTATTATAGCTCAAAAAACGAAAGTGTTGTCTGCTTTACAGTTATATTTGAACATTTGCAACTAAGAAAGAAGCATATCCCGTTCTAATATAGTTATTAAAATAAGTTCAATAATGCACATGGGCCAGTGTGATTAAGGTAATGATACTGCTATAAAAGGCATGATTGACAGATAAAGAGGACAGTGTGTGAAGCACCAAAAAAAATGAAGAGGTGGATTTCAGCCTTAGTAGGAAAAGGCTGAAAAAAAAGTCACCGCCTTCGGTGCTCCACTGATCTGATCAATGATGCCAACACAAAACACAAAGGCTTTCTGCAAGTCTAAGTACACTGCATCAACTGTTGTATTGCCATCCAGGTTTACTATCCAATCATTTAAGGTTGAAAGCAGCTGTGAAACACTGGATCTTCCAGTGTAAAACCATACCGACAGTCTGAGAGCAAACCATTGTCTATGGGAATTTAGCAAATCTCTAAGTATACCCTCAAAATTTTGCATACTACTGAAGTCTAACTAACTGAGCTGTAGTTGACCTGGACATTTTTTATTGCACAGTCTATTTGCACTTCAGGTAATTAAGCCCATTGTAACAATAGCCAATTCTACGCAGATCTTGCCATGACTAACAAGCAGTGGACAGTTCCTTCCACATTCAGTCATTATTTTCTACAACTGTAAATCATTGAAAAAATAAAAATACATCCGACAAAACCTGTTCTTTATCTTTCATTTCAAGACATTTGTCTTTTGTAGTTTTGACAGTGGTTGTGTGTAAGCGCTTGTTGAAAGTCAGCGCTGTTTACCAATTAGCCGCAAGCTTTGGCTGCCATGTGCATGTCTCGCTCTCATCACCTGCCTTTGCGTTTCTGCACTGTGCCCATTGGGGTATCTATCAAGTTTGAAAATATACTGTGCACAAAAAGAAATTTATTGCATATCTTTATTTCAGTCATTTCATGCGTCATTTAGCATTCAAAATATTACAACCACAGAAGAAAAAAGACATCAATCTACAGTTATGTCTATTCATTATATCTGACTATTCACACTGGACAGAGTTCCCTGCTATATAGGGCATGTTTCTGTCAAAATTTTCCATAATATTTTCAGCGAAAAAAAAATGCGTTTCATTTTGTGCACAGTATAGTATGCTAATTAGAAAGAGGAGTCATGCCATTGTGGTGGTTTCAGTGTCGGCATCAATTGAAAAGTTCAGAGTAAAAAATCATTCTTAAACTTTTTGTGTTCAATTTCTGAAATAATTATATACTCGCGCAATTCTTCAGGCTTACAACTACAACTATGTAAACTTTTAAGTTTGTCTATTCAATTTTTGCCAATAAGGGGCCAAGGGATATGATGTCAAGGTAAAGGGATGATTGTATTTATTTTCTATGTTCAATTTTTCCTTATAATCTTGATACAATAGGGTTGAGTGGAGATATATAGTGCAGAGGAGCAAGGATGGGGGGGGGGGGGGGGGGGGGGGGGGGGGGGGGCAAGGTTTTTGTTTCTTTCATTTAAATTAAATCCAAGTGTTAATGCTCATGCCAGTGTTAATCATATGTCTTCACAAGGTCAGAACACTGCTCATGCCAGTGTTAATCATATGTCTTCACAAGGTCAGAACACTTAACTTATGATGTAAATGTTTTTATGGGACACAAGAAAGTTGGATAATAGGTGGGATGGAGGTGTGTACATTTGTGTTGACATGTTAAAATTTCTTCTTATAAGATAGATCTTATCATGATCATTTTAATGTAAGTTACATGCCTCTATGTCAGTTGCAAGCAGTCATGTTGTAACTTGTTTTGGTGGCTGATTTGGTGGAAAAAACGTAAAGAAGATTTTTGCATTTTTAAAAGTGTGGTATTCAGACTCAAGAGCCACAGGTATGAAAAATGTGTAGTGTATATTGCAAGCAGTTGCCATTAATTACACATGGTTTCATACATGTCACATGCAAAATGACTGAGTTACAGGCCTTCAACACGGCCCTTAAGGGGAATTCCAACTGTCGTGAAAAAGTTAAACATGAAAACATTTGTAACTTCGCTCCTAATTAAGTTGTAGATATAAATCGTATACAGTTTTCTTTGTTTTGAGTTATTCTATCACCTTGACTTAGAGAAAAAAAAACACTGTAAAAATCACTATGGAGCACCTAGTTAAAGATTTACATTACTATTGAAACAGGAAAAAAAAAGGGGGGGGGGGGGGGGAAGATGGCTGATCATTTGGCCAAGAATGCCACAACAGGGAAACTGTCCCTACACAGATCTAAAACCAAAAGTTCATGATTATGTCGGAGACCTCTGGCAGGAGGATTGGAATACACAGACAGATAACAAACTCTTTCAGATACGCCCAAACCTGACAGAGTTCCTCTCATCTACCTCAGGTGGTCACAAGAAGAAACAGTTCACCAGCTGCTGTGGCAAAGTGGTTAGCATCTGGACTCCCGGCTGGGAGGTTGTGGGCTCGAATCCCATCAGTCATGTGGGTTTTCTGCCCCGACAGTCTCCTACCCGGAGTTGACTTTGCTGTGGTCTCAGTTGGGAAGACTGGGACCACACAGTTGAGTTATCCACTTAATGGATGCGTTTCTGAGAGTGTTGCTCAAATTTCCTATCTAACACTGCAGGTGCCTGTATCTCTCGGGCCTGGTTGACGTCGGGATATATTATGAAAGGAAGCATCAAGTACAGCCCTGTCATGCAGTCTCAGACCGAAATGGAAATCAGTAGCATCATCTTAATCATCCTCATTCTCATTGATCAGCTTAAAAAAATGCCTCAGATTCTGTGGCCCTTCATGCCCTGCTGTCATGGTGACCTCATTTTCGATGTCCTCTCCACATCTGTGGTCTTGGGTTGGTTCCGTCAGGGTCGCCGGTATCGGCATGTCCATGGGGGCTGTCGCTGGACGGACATGGTGGCGCCCTGCGGAGGGAGAGCCGGCTCCGCGACTAAGCAATTATTGTCGTCAGTAGGGGGCTTAGTAGCTGGTGTCCTGTGTGTGTTAGAACAGGCGCCACTGAACTCCACCGAAGTGACTCGGCAGCAGTGCAGTGTCTCCTCCGGTGTGTTTGCCTCTTGGAACTTTACATTGACTGCTCCCTGAGGATTGTCGGTGTCGGGGCTGCGGCTGCGGGGGCCAACCGGGCTGTGGCTGTGGACGGGGTGACGGAATGAGCGTTGCGGGTGCACTACCTCTGAGGTGGCACAGAAGTTGGGACAGGAAAAAAAAAAAAAAAAGTTCTATGCTGGCTGCACACTGATCATTCATATTTTACTCATTCGTACCTTTTAAAGAGTGAAGAAGCTCCATGGTGCATTCTGTGTCAAGTACCACTCACAATGAAACATATTCTTTAAGAGTGCTGGGACTTGCTTGATGTGAGAGACAGACATTTTACTGCAGATCCCATGAAAACCATGTTAAGAGATGTTCCACTTGATGCGATCTTTGGATTCTTGAAAGAGATTTAACAGTTTTCATCGGATCTGAGATTTTATAGTGGAAAGATTTTTAACCAAATTTTGGGTGGGATTTTAGAGGATGTATTGTAAAGAACACGATGACAGCCCTGATATGGCCCTTTGCGGTAGGCTGGGCTATAAGCAACATTACCTTACCTTACTATCATTGCCATCATCATCCAGTAGTACCATTTGCATTTCCATTCCTTTCCACCAAGTATTATTGTTGGGAGTCCGCAACGCTAACCACTTCCGCCATGGCGGGCTGGGTCCCAGTGCAAAGTTAACTTTTTTTCATTGACATTCTGTATCCCATTGACCTTTTCTATTCCTTTCAACAATCTATTATTATTACTATTTCTTTCATCATCATTACTACCAGTGCTACTGTCATCATATCATAATTACCAGTACAGTCATTGTCATCCCATCATAAAAAAAGGTGATATTTACATTATCACTTATCTTTAACAAAGTGTATTTGTAATCAAAAGAAGCATTTAGGTGCTCCAAGGAGACAGGCATTAGAGGTACTGCAGGAAATCCTGGTATAGCAAGTAATATTAATATTACAATGTGATATATTACAATGTGACATAAAGTCAGATGTGTAGTTTCTAACTGGTTGAATTTATGATATGGTTTTAGACCTCTTAGGAAAATCTTTACTGGAAGCCATGAGAGTTCCTTCAGTAACTGAATTTTCAACAGAAAGACTTCTGACAATACATTTGGATACATCCAATATTTGCTTCTCATTTAGTGGTAATATATTTGTTTCTTTATAACATCTATAAGTGTTTGTATGAACCAGGACTCCTATAACTAATTTCATTGCCTTACTATCCAAGCTTTGCAATCTCTTTAAAAGAGAATTAGGTGCAGAGAAGCACACATCCTGCCCATATGTCAGTTTGGATTGGACTAAGGAGATGTATAGATGTATAAGGGTGTGACAGTCCTGACCCCATGGTTGATATCATATATATAACATATAGTTTTAAGAACATTTTAAATCAACATACAACATGTTTTTTCTCCAGATAGTTCTAATCTGTTGTTCTTCATATATAGATAATTTACCCAATTCCTTTAGGTACAACTTCTGTACAAACTTCATTGTTCTTTTATTGGAATGCTTCCTTAATGTACAGTTAATCCAAACAGCAATGTCGTCTGCATATTGAACTACATGCGTTGTTTTTGACAGATTTTGTTAGATCATGGACTAGGACGGTGAACAACATGGGAGCAATAACTGATCCCTGATGAATACCCATATCTGCATTCCTAAGGATGAATAAATTCTTCCAATGCATGTACATACGCTTCTTTCAGTTAGGAAGCTTTCAATGTAATTAAACATTCCCCCAGAAAGGCCAACATTTTTTAATTTGTACAGTAGCCTTGCATGCCATACACGGTCATAAGCTTTTCTAACATAAAAATATGTAGCCAAAGTACTTTTTCTGCAGGAGAATTGTTTTTGAATGGGACTTGATCAGTTTTACTGAATGGTCTGTGGTACAACGACCTTTTTGAAAGCCCGCTTGCTGAACAGGAATCACGCCACCTTTTTCACAGTAATATAACAATTGTTTTTGAATAATTTTTTTTAAAAAGTTTACCAACATGACATGTTCAAGCTATGGGTCTGCAACTACATACAAATGTCCCCGGTTTACCTTCCTTGAGTACTTGGACTACTACTGAACTTTTGATTCTTGGGATAGTTTCAATAATCCAACATTTTTGGAATATTGAATGCAGTAATGCTTTCCATGAAAAAAGTATCTGATGAGTTGATAGGACACTCCATCAGGGCCAACAGCTGAATCTTGTGAAGGGATAAAATCCAGTGCTTCTGATGGTTCTGATAATAGTAAAGGTAAGTTTAGGAAATGATCGGTTTTTTTTGTGGAAGAGCCATGTATTTTTTTTTTTTCTTTGTTACTCATTGTTTCTGTGACGAAGGTTTTCTGGCTGAAGATTTTTAGACCAACTACAAGCTGAAAATAAATCAGAAAAAGCTTCAGCTTTATCCAGAGCAGTGGGAACATCAGTTTTTAGCGTTATAGGGCATGACTATTTTTTTTTTTTTTTTTTTTTTTTTTAGCAATTTTTCACATCTTTGTGACTTTTTTCCAAAATAAATCTTTTTGATTCTGATACTTCAGCTTCGCAAAACTCAACCAGGTACTTCTTTTTTTTTTTGCTCGAAGTTTTGTATATTTGTTCTTTTCTGTTTCATGAATATAAAGTTTTCATCTGACTTATTTCATATCCATGTTTTGTCGCTTTTTAGCTTTGACTGTACAGTGAGTTTACATTCTTCTAACTAGTAACTTGTTTCATGATTGTAAACTTTTCATCTGACCGATTTCTTATCCATGTTTGCAGCTTTTAAGCTTTGACTGTCAGGGTTCCCACAGATGTGACCAAACAAAATTCCATACTTTTTCCATACTTTTTCCAGGCTTTTCATAATTTTTCCAGACCCCAGAATGTGTGTATGCTGCACCTCTGTATGTGATTACCAAGCTAAACACATGAGAAAAGAACTGATTTAATGATAGCAGGGCATTCAATACTTGCCAAAAAAATTTTGGTGTGCACGCACACACATACGTGAAAAGTCAGAGACACAGAGAGAGAGACAGACACAAACACACAGACAGTGAGAGAGAGAGAGAAACAGAGAGACAGTGTGTGTATCTATGTATGCGACAGAGAGAGACAGTGTGTGTGAGTGTGTGTGCATGTGTAGGTGTGTAAGAGACAGTGTGTGTGTGTGTGTGAGTGTGTGCAAGTGCGTGTGACAGCTATGGTCAGGTCAGGTAATTAGGACTCTAGGCCGTGAGCCTCTCAAATGTCCTTTTATTTTAATTTGGATGTTCAACATGGCTGAGTACTTTCAAGCCAATGTGCTCTCTATTCAATTTCATATTTAAATTTTGAAATTTTTGAATAAGAGAGAGAGAGACAGTGTGTGTGTGTGTGTATGTATGTGTCTAAAAATAGGCCAGTGTATCGCCCTTGGGCCCTTTGATTTTCTCTACCCCCACGCCCACCCCATTCAATGCATGATCGCATCCCATACTGAAGTAAAAAACAACAAAAAAAAAAGAATCTCCTTTCACAATCCTTGGGCCGAAAATAATTAGTCACGGTCACAGTTGGAGTCCGAGTCGTTTCGTCTGAAAGCTGCTCATTTCTTGATGTTTCTTGCCTGCGGCATGGCTTTTCAGAGCAGCTTCGCCCATGTTCCGGATGTTGAAGACTTTCTTGCACAGCAGGCACCGTGCTTTAGTCTTGCACCCATCAGAAGCAGGAGCAATCCATTTGCGATAATTTGTATTATCTAGCCAGGCTAGGCTAAACACACATTTTCCCATGTTTTCTTTAATACTTTGATGCTATTTTCCCTCGCAACGCTGTTGACTCGAAAGGAAATACTTTGATGCTATTTTCCCTCGCAACGCTGTTGACTCGAAAGGAAGTTAAACCATGGTACTAACTGCGCATGCACAACGCTTTTCACAGTAAAAGGGGAGCTACTCTGCAGAAAAGAATGTCTGCTAAACCTCCGGCCAGAGGAAATCTGAAAAAAACCGCGATCGTGTTGTGAATTAATTTCTGTTTTATTCCTATTTCAATGTTTTGTAAAGAAACTTAAAGCGAAATTCGACATCATGAAAAAAAAGTTTGCACAGCTTTTACAAAATTCCAGGACTTTTCCAGACCCATGGCCACAAATTACAAAATTCCAAGACTTTTCCAGCCCTGGAAATGATTCTTTCATTTTTTCCATACTTTTTCCAGACTTCCAGGACTCTGTACGGCAAGAATAGTGTTGTGACTGTGCAACGTGCTTTCAGACTCAAGTATCATACGATTCCATCTAGAACCAAGTCCATCCCGAAATGGTACAACCACTTTAGTCAGAAAGAGTGTATCTGTGATCGGAGAAAGGGACATTCTGGCCTACCATCAGTCTCAGAAGAAGTTGTTGATTGAGTTAAGAGGAACGTTTGTGTGAAGTCCCAAAAAGTCCGTACAAAGAGCTGGCCGAGATTTGCACCTCCCCAAAAGCACAGTTGGCAAGATCCTACACAGAAGCCTTAAGTTTCACCCTGACAATTTTTTTTTTAACATTTTTTTTTTTTTTTTTTTTCAACATAGAGACAGACAGTACACAAACATTGATGCACCAGTAAATTTGACAGGATACATAACTTTACATTATATACAAATACAGACGGTGTTGATCCGTGACAGTAATTCCAAGAAAATGAGGATCAGCAGGTTATTCAAAAAGGGGTAGATACATTGCCCATTGAGCCAGACAGCTTTTCTGAAACATATCAATATGACAGGCATATTTTTCAATTTCATATCTTCTTTTTAGATATGAAATATACTGAATGAATTGAGGTTGTTTACCTTCACATTTGCATTTGTAGATGAAATATTTAGCCAACAGCAGAATTAGGTGGAAAATCTTATCTCTGTAATGGTTATTGCACGCAGTTAAATAAATAAAACTGTTTTCTGTTAGCGATATGCTTGAGTTGTTACATTTTTCATTTATCGAATTTTGAAATGTCCTCCAGAAATGTTTTGTCCTTTCACAGGTCCAGAAGATGTGTCATTGTTTCTTTCTCATTCTGACAGAACGAACATTTGTCTGAATTGTTTATATTCATTTTCTGAAGAATTACATTTGTTCCCAAAATTCTATGAATTATGCTGATTTGGAACCATTTCAGTTTAATATCTTTTATTTTTCCAATTTTCTAAAATGCTTTGAGCCAACAGACCTCAGTTCCTAGCCTTTCTTCCCAATTACTACAACACTTAGGCTCATTTGCATCTTCCATTAAGATGTCATAATAATACCTTGCTCCAATAGGAGCTGTTTTGATTCTATTCTGTAATTGGTTAGAAAAATTCGAGGCCCTATCCGTCAGATTCAGTCCTATCTCTCTTGCGTATTTTCTCACAGCACATATGATTCCATGGTAAGTAACAAAATTACTGAACACGCCATACTTTTCTGTGAAAGATTGGAATGTGAAGAAGTTGCCATGGTCCTCCAAAAGATTCCTACGAAGAGTACATTACTTCTGATCCAGTTTTTATGATAAACTTTTGTTTTCTCAACTTAATATGATTGTTACAAAAAACCTGTTCAGAACAAAATCTTCTACAGTTTTGACATGTTTTACCACTCCAAATTCTTTGTATGCTTTAAAAACATCTTTCCAGAATGTATTTACACAGCCGTGGTTCGGCAAATTGGACCCTATTTTTTCCATTATGTCAATATTCAGATACTGAAGTCTGAGAAGTTCTTTCCATTTATGGTTACTGGATTGTATTTTACGAATCCACGTTGGTTTCAGTGCGCTCAGATACTTTTTTAATGTTGGGTATACCCATACCCCCCCCGAGTTGATGTTTTTAACAGACGTTTTTCTGTTTATTCTATCTTCGTTTTTGTTCCATACAATTTTAAATACTAGTTTTTGAATTTCCTCACAAAGACGGTCAGGTGGATTTGGCAACAATATCCATAAATGAACAATTTTTGATAGCACAAGCGACTTACGAACTGTGACTCTACCAGGTGGTGTAATTTGTCTTTTTAGCCAAGTTCTGTTAATGATTTTATTTCAGACTATTTTTCCTCGAAATTCACTTCACGTTCTTTTAAATCATTCATGAACCAGAGACCCCTAAATCTTGGATTCCATTCCATCTTCAGGTGTAGAAATTTCAGTGCCGAGTTCCGTATACTTCCAAGCCATACTGCTATCGTCTTTTCTGTGTTTAATGCAAGCCCAGATACTCTTCCAAATTTTTCAGTGGTTCTGATTGATTCTTCAAACAATTTTCTGTCTCCCTCTAAAGTAAGTTCAGTGTTGTCTGCGTATTGTGATATTTTATGTTCAGTATTTCCAATTTTGATGCCTTGAATATTTTGGTTTTCTTTTATCATGAGTGCTAACACTTCAGTGCACATAACAAACTATTATGGTGATATCGGGTCGCCCTGTCTACAACCTCTCGCAATGCAAAACACCCTTACAAGTTGCAATTAGTCCAAAAACTCCACCTGCAAGATCATGCGATGTGATTGGAGTTTTGTGAAAACATCAAGCAATTAATAGAAGATAATGATAACCTGCTGTCAAAAATCATAGAGTGTCTTTAATGCTACCGTATACCACATGAAACTGAGTGAAATCCTACATCTGAAGCTGCTAACTGTGCAACATTATTACAATAAAGGTAGGTATTATACCTGTTTGAAATCAGCGAGTGTTTTTGTGGACACCCTGTAGTTTGCAACACAAAAAAAAGTTTGAAAGGCTTCCCAGCTGGCCAGTTTATAGTTCAGTTTTGGAATTTTGCATTTAGTGGTAGACGTTTCATCAAATATATATTTTCATTAAAAAGTATTGTAACGGGAAGATGATCACTCCCTAAACAATTTTCTAATTTGGACCAGTTACAGGTCACTGCTATTTGGGGAAACAAGCGATAGATCTATTGCACTAGGTTGTGTGAGTACTGTATCGGGAATTCTTTTAATTCTACCAATGTTTAACAAAATTAAATTTCAATCAACATTTTTTTTTCAACAATTTATTAGATGTCACTTTATTACAACTTGAAGACCAGCCGACGTGGTGAAGTGGTTGGCGACACAGACTCCCGGCTGGGAGGTCATGGGTTTGAATCCCATGAGAGTCATGTGGGTTTTTCTGCCTCGACGGGCTCCTACCCAGAGTTGAGACCCGTTGAGTGCCTTTAAGCCGTCAGCTGACGCCGCAGTAAAAATGTATTTCCAGTGCCTATGGGCCGTCCACTAACGTCATGCATTTTTCTTGAATTTTCTTTCGTTACTATTCCTATCAAAGGACTGAAATAGAGTGTGCATAGTAAGCCTTATATGTCTGCAGTATTAAAATGATAATGCAAATGACCACATGTGAGGGGAAAGACCATTTATTCTCATCACTGACTGGATGACCAGCCAGCGCTTTGTCTCGCTTGCAAAGATGGCGGCGCAACCTTCGACGAGCGTAGCGACCAAATCAGCGTACTTACACAGCTGAGCGGGCTCTGCTAATCTTTTTTGACAAAGATAATAATCTTTTATTCAACGACTCACTCGAGCATGAAGGTGAGATGATGATAGTGATGGAATTGCCAACCATATTCGTCAGTTATTGAGTCGTGCCTGTGCAATCTCAAGAGTGTGTTCAGCTGACTGGTTACCAGCGTTCGAACGAGCCAGCCTAGTGTGTACACTGCACTGTGTGCGAGTGGCCAGCGACGTGTTAGTAGTCAGCGCGAGAGGGGAGCGCGGCCTGCTCACAGCGTGACGGGCAGCAGTAGCAACGGTAGGGGAAGAGGAGGAGTGAAAGAGAGGGTTGAAGTCCAGCAAGGGGGCGTGGTGGGTGGGGGGGGGGGGCGTGGTCGTGGACTGACCTGTCTGCATGAGGTGTGAGCGTCTTGATAGACTTTTAGACTGTTTTACTTTCATTTACAGGTGTAGTGTGACAATATCAACTTTATTTTCAACTTTTTTGCTCTGTGTTCTTTTTTAGATGTGAAGCTGTAGTGGTAAATACATGTGTTTTTGATCGCGCAAAAAAATCTATCCAAATCTAAATGCCTAAAAAAAATTTTATGATCAAAATTAAAACAAAAGAAGCCCAGATTCAAAATCTCCATTCAATTTCCTTCAGAAATCATAAATATATCATTTTTATATCTTTTGTAGTTTCTGAGCTAGAATTTTTTGTTAATTATTACCCCCAAATCATTAGATTTCCCTGGTACTGGGAAAGCCTTTGTTTGTAATATTTTTCAGGCAGTGAATGGGTTAATGGATGCATTTTTGAGAATATAGCTTAAATTTCCTGACCAACGCTGCAGGTGCCTGTACCTCTCGGGCCTGGTTGACACCGGGATATATTATGAAAGGAAGCGTCGAGTACAGCCCTGTCACGTAGTCTCAGACTGAAATTGAAATCTGTGGCATCATCTTAATCATCCTCATTTTCATCGATCTGCAATATATAAAACAAAAAAAAAAAAAAGTCTCAAATTCTGTGGTCGTTCATGCCCTGCTCTCATGGTGACCTCAATTTCGATGTCCTCTCCACGTATATGGCCTTAGTTTGGTTCCGTCGGGGTCACTGGTATCGGCAAGTCTATGAGGGCTGTGGTTGGACGGACGTGGTGGCGCCCTCCGGGGGGAGAGCTCACTCAAGCCGGCTCCGCGACTAAGCAATTATTGTCGTCAGTAGGGGGCTTAGTAGGTGTGTCCTGCGTATGTTAGATCAGGACAGGCACCATTGAACACCACCAAAGTGACTTGGCAGCAGTGCAGTGTCTCCTCTGGTGGGTTGCCTCTTGACGACTTCATATTGATTGCTCCCTGTGGATTGCCGATGCCGAGGGCTGCAGAGGGGCCGACCAGGCTATGGGCTGTGGACAGGGTGTCAGAATGAGCGGTGTGGGTGCACCGCCTCTGAGGTGGCACAGAAGTTTGGACAGCAAAAAGAAAGAAAAAAAAATTGAATCCCAAAAGGGCACATGAGCATTAAAGTTGTCCATAATGATCCAGTTCCTCTGTGTAAAATCAGCATGTTTTAACCAATCTGTGTCATCCTCTTTAGGACCATTAGGACAGTACACAGACAGAAGATTATAAACTGATTCTAAGTTTGGGAAGCTTTTTCTCTTCCACATTCAATGAAACGCTAAAACATAAAAGTTTTTATCTTAGCAGTTCACAAATAGAAATTACCTTTTGTGATGTCAAAAAAAACAACAGCAACTACAAAAAAAAAAACCCACAATAGTTTTTCTCCAGAACATGACTTTCAAAAGATAACAGGTTAATGGAAATAGATCTCTCGTTCACTGAAACATGTGAAAAGGTTGTTTGGATCCAACTCCATAGTAGACTGCATTTACAGGCATGAATGAGTTGTGCAGATTATTATTGTTCGTGATATTTTTGACACTCTTATTGTCATGCACACGTATTTATTCATAAATATATTGGTAATATCCATGCGGAAGTAGGTGAGTGGTAATATACAGGAATGTCAGGCGAATTACTGCTGTTAACATTAAGAAATTAGAATAATAAGACAAACATTTTTAGTTGTCAAATACTGATGTTAATACAAAGTATTTCTGACATTAGAGCCACAGCTCCGTTGCAAAATGTTGTTTAAATATTGAACATTTTCATGAGAATCTAACCAGACAAAAATCAGTTTTTAAAGTTCAAACATCAAAAGTGAGTCGAACATTAATTATGGAAGGTGGAAAGGGGGAGAGGGGAACACAGTCCAGCTGATGATGACAGCACAGTCGGTAGAACCATGGGGGCAGGAAAGGCGGAGGGTAGAACCCTGGGCTGTGATGATGAAGAAAGGGGGGCTGATCTCCTCCATGGCTTTGCCCAGAACAGGTGGTGCAGGTGCCTCCCAGTGGTGCTGGCCTGCACACTCGCTCCTCTGGATGTTGGATGCCTGTTGTCTGTAGCATGCGGATTGTGGTAGCTTACAAAACTGATGTTTTCTCAGACAAGAGTCTGGATTTTGTTAAGGCATTGAACAATTCTCTCTTTGTGTCAAGGGCTTTGGCGCAGCCTGACACTGCTATTTTTGCTGTTGGAAATGTTTCTCTGACCGTTCTCATGCCCTTTTCCATGTTGGTGCTGCATTTTGTTGGTTCTTTTGATTTGACATCTTTGATTCCAGCGTGAAGAACAATGCAGTCTGGTTCTGAATACAGATCTTCTTTGGCATCTTCAAGAACTGTATTGCATTGCTTGATGGTATGGAGCTTCCTTGTCCCACCCACACATCAACTTGTTTATACAAGGGTGAAATATTCAAATCAGTTACACTAATTCAGTTCTGGTGACTTTTCCCCACTAGTTTTTTTTCATTAAGAGACGAAAGTTTTGGAGGAGCTGAGTTGGAGTTCCCTTGGAATATCAGAATTTATCTGATGTTGAAGAGGATTGTTGATCTCTCTCTAGTTGCTAGTGACTGGTCCACCTTCTTTTTAAGCTGGCTGATCCGGTGGGAAAAGAGGTGCCCAGCTTAAGCACTATGCTATCATGGCTCAAGGGAGAGAGAAGAGGTGAAGTATACAGCCAGGTTTTGTCCAACATTGTCCGTGCAGTGTCTTCAGCTTTCTTCAAAAGAAAGCCTGACAGACGGCGGGAAGAGGGTGTGAGGTAAAGGGGGGGGTTTTTTTTTTTTGTTTGTTTTTTTTTTATAATGTAGGTAAGAAATCTTGAAAGTCGTTCCCAAAACAGATAGAAAGGTTTAAGGATGGTGTGGCTGTTGCCTCACATTGGCTGCCCCCCCCCCCCCCCCCCCCCCCCCCTCTCTCTCTTGAGAGAAATTCTAATCAACAGCCAACATGGATACTGGCATCTTATAAATCTGGTACCAGGTGTGGCACACCAAAGACACCCAGTAGAGTATCGGAAAGTGGGGATTCCTTTTTTCAGCCTGTGGCTGGTTTGTCAGGAGGGATCGGGGAAGATCAGTCCCTCTGACTGAGTGGCAGATTCTGGCAGAGAGGGTAGAAATCATCATAGGCTTGATGTCCTCTGCTCTCCCTGGCCAATAATATTGATTCGTCACCCACTGAATGGTATGCCCTATCCTCAGATAGCCTGTGGAATGTAGTTTTTATGTCCCACTCACAATACTTGGGTCCAGTGTGGAGCTGGTACCACAATTACGTGCGGTCTCTACCAGTCCTGCAGTATAAAAGTCTGTTCTGTCTCCTTGATGACAGCAGTTAGATCAAACAAGTGATCCTCTTATTACTGTGTAATTTGACAACCCTGTGTCATACATACACATGGCTGGTGTGTTATTGACTAACACTTGCTCACTGATGGGTGGCATAGTGATGCTGGGTACCACAGATAGTGCATCACAGCCTTTAGAGGTAGAAATTACCTGGTAATGGCAGTTGTCTGGAGTCTGGGCCCAAAGATCTTTCTGCAGTCTGCTGTGTTGTGGGGAGTCATTTTACAGTGTGTGCAGTAATGCTCCTATGCACTGTTTTGGCCTGCAGGAGCTGAATTTCCATCTTGTGGTTTCCCACACTTTAGGTTTTATTACTTGGTGCCTTCCCACTTGGTGTGGGGTTTTGGTTTTGAGACTGTTATGACTGTGAGGGGTTTGAATCCCTATGTGGCTTTTCACGCATCCTTTTGTGCAAGTTTGCCTCATCATGGACGGCGGTGTATTGATCTGCAAGCTTGATCAGGGCAACTTGCGTGAAAGCAACTTGTTCTGCCAAGAAGGTTTGTAACTCAGTGGACATGGTGTCACGCAGCTGCTCACAGAGGGTGAGCACACAGCGGACATGGTGTCACGCAGCTGCTCACAGAGGGTGAGCATAGTCAGTCCATCAGGTCTGTTCTTGGTACCAGCCGCCACTGCAGAGTGGTTAGTGTTGCGGATTCCCGGCTGGGATGTCGTGGGTTTGAATCCCATCAGAGTCATATGGGTTTTTCTGCCCCGACCGGCTGCTACCCAGAGTTGAGTTTGCTGTGGACTCGGTTGGGAAGACTGGGGACCACACAGTCGAGTTTCATCCCACTAATGGATGCGTTTCTGAGAGTGTTGCTCAAATTTCTTGACCAACACTGCAAGTGCCTGTATCTCTTCGGCCTGGTTGACGCCGGGATAAATTATGAAAGGAAGTGTGGAGTACAGCCCTGTCATATAGTCTCAGACTGAAATGAAAATCTGTAGCATCATCTTAATTATCCTCATTCTCATCGATCGGCATAAAAAAAAGTCTCAACTTCTGTGGCCGTTCATGCCCTGCTGTCATGTGACCTCAATTTCCATGTCCTCTCCACGTCTGTGGCCTTGGTTTGGTTCCGTCGGAGTCACCGGTATTGGCCAGTCCATGGGGGCTGTCATTGGATGACATGGTGGCGCCCTCCGGAGGGAGAGCTCACTCGCGTCGGCTCCGCGACTAAGCAATTATTGTCGTCAGTAGGGGGCTTAGTAGGTGGTGTCCTGCGTATGTTAGATCAGAAGAGGCGCCAGTGAACACCACCGAAGTGACTCGGCATCAGAGCAGTGTCTCTTCCGTTGGGTTGCCTCTTGACGACTTGAAATTGACTGTTCCCTGTGGATTGCCGCTGCCGGGGCTGCGGCGGGTCCAGCCGAGCTGTGGCTGTAGACAGGTGTCGGAATGAGCGGCGTGGATGCACTGCCTCTGAGGTGGTGCAGAGGGTGGGACAGCAAAAATAAAAAAAACAAGCAAACAAAAAAAAAGTCTGTTCTTGGTTGGACAAGGCCTACCGTTTTTGATGATAAGTCACTAACCTATCTGTGAACTGGCTGTATGTTTCTCCCCTGCTACGCCATGAGCTTAGAAATTTCTTCTGGTATGCTTCAGTTATTGGTTCGTAATGGATGAGGAGGGCTTGTTTGTGAGCGTCATAATCAGTTACTTTATTTGGCAGTAACTTCGTATAAACATCTGAGACCTCGCACAAGTTTTGATGTTACGTTTTTTTCCAGGTCAAGGCCGAATTCATTTGCTAAACATTTGAACTGAATTCATTTGCTAAACTTTTTGAACCAGTCCAAGTACGTGTCAGTACTTTCAGTGGTCTCATTGAGGATCTAACAAAAACGTCATGGCATGAATTTGGATGGGAGGCTCAGAATTTTGGCTTGCGATATCTGAAGAGCTATCCATCTCGGCTTTTTTTCCTAAGCTTTTTGAGAGCATCATAAACAGTTACTTTATTGAGTGGTAACTTTGTATAAACATCATAACCGGCCCCTCTGAGACCTTTCGTAAGTTTGATATAAAGCTTTTCCAGGCCAAGGCTAAATTCATTTGCTAGTCAATACTTTCGGTGGCCTTGATAAAAGGATCAACAAAAATGGTATGGCTGGGGTTTGGATGGGAGGCTGAGAAGTTTGGCTGGCTGTGTCTGAAGAGCTATCAGTCTTGGCTGATTTTTCAAGCTTTTGAGAGCGTGTTTATGTTCTCTGGCGTTACCACACTCCGCCTGTTCTAGCTTCTTTTCTTCTATTCTTTTCTTATTATGTCACGCTCTGCCTGTTCTTGCACTCTTACTTTGTCACACTCTTAAGCTTCTCATACTTTGTCCCGCTTTTCAGCTTCAAATTCATGCTATTTTGTTTACGAGCATCTTCTGCAGCTTGTTCTTTTTGCAAATTGTGTAATCACAAGTGTGACTAACTCATGACCAGAAAGACCTAGGGATTCTCTCCACTCCTTGATTGCCTGTCTAAGTTTCACTGATTCTGCTGTGTTACACAAGTCTAAAGAAAGTTCCACTGAGTACAGTGAAAGCAAACAATCTCAGAATTCCATACTAAGATAAATTGATTATATCATAAACCAAACACAATGCTATCCTGTGTAAAACAGTATGTACACACAACAAACATAAAAGTTTCTCCCAGGACTGTAACTCAGCCTCAGCCTATTTGTTCTTTGTCAAAAATTTGAGCTAGCCAAAGGAAATTAAATTCTGAGCAAATTATATTTTACAGATACCGGACGATCCCCCACTTTTGACGTGATGAGAGTTAGGAGTGGGTCGATGTTGTCCTCTAGGTGAAGGACTTGGAATATTTTCTATATATTAGAGTTACATTAAAACTTCACCTCCACCCTCTTTCTTACTGGATATGGAAGGCAACTTTATGATATAAAGTAATTTTCATGTTTCTTGGGACTGTTAAAACTATTCATACGGCTCAGGAATGATTCTCCTTAGGACTGTACAATTAAAAGTGCTTGTAGCTCCGAGAGGCAGAATTAGAGACAAGTTCAAACATTCAATTTCAATACTGAATGAACAGCAGAACTGACACAAGCTAAGTGTACTTTCACACATCAACTTTACTTGTTTTGCAAGGGCAAAATATTCAAATCAATTACACTAATTCAGTTCTGACCGATTTTTCCCCACTAGTTTCCATCATTAAGAGAGAGAAAGTTCTGCATGAAATGAGGTGGAGTCCACTTGGAATATCAGAACTTACCTGATGTTGGAGAGGATTGTTGATCTCTCTCTTGTTGCTAGTGACTGGTCCACCTTCTTTTTAACCCTCTGCCTACTGGATCGACCGCAAGATTTCCTCTGTCTGAATACAGGATCGATTGCTGAATACTAGGTCAACGACTTTTGCTTTCACCATCGCATATCCAAAAATGCAATCACAACAGAAGAGTTTTTAGGGATGGATTTTCTGGATACCATTTTGTTTTTTTTGTTGTAGGAGTTCCGGTGGAGTAGTTCCGCTGCTGTGAATGTTCAAAGTTCGGCGCTTTTTTTTTTTTTTTGCGAAGATTTTCTGGGAAAATGGCGGATCAAGTAACTATGCAACTTGTAGAATTCACTTTCTGATGTGGTATTGATGAAGAGAGCGTATTTGAAGGCTACACTCTGAAGATTTGAAGTGGGACAGTTCGGACGTCGTTTTGACCTAGTTATATATAAAGATCGATTGCTGACTGATTTTGAGGCCGTAATCAATAACGATTCGGGCAGTGATAATGACGATGTCGAATAGCCCATTGCAGCTGGGCCCCACCCCCAAAAAAGAAAATTCAAAAAAACAAAACTTGCTAGAGATTCTTTAATTGTTGACTGGAGGGGCTGGCTACAAAAAAAAAAACAACAAAAAAAAAAAAAAAACAAAAAAAACTTAATTGTTGACTGAAGTGGCTGGCTACAAGAAGTGATGCCCTTAAAAAGTTTCGCTTGTTTTGACAGCCAGGAAACTGGGTCAGTCTGTGGGCGTGTCCCATGATTTGCCTATGGGAGCGTCACCTTTAGCCTTTCGATTTCAGAGGATTTTGGCAGACTTTTAACGAGAAACAATTTATTTGCTGCTGCACAAAAGCAAGCAGAAAAGGATGAACATAAACTCTGGCTTAAAATAAAAACTGCCTGTTCATCAAAAAGCAAAGAGGAGACGGACAATCTGAGGTGCATCATCACCACAGTGTGTGTGTGTGTGTGTCGGAGGGAGGGGCACTTTTTTTTTCTGAATTCCATCACAATCTAAAGTCCAGTATTCAGTAATCTGTTGTTTTTTTTTTTTCTCTTCAGTAGTAAAAGTCCACTATTCAGTAATCTGTTCTTTTTTTTTCTCCTCAGTAGTTAGAAGACAAATCTTCTTGTATGTGATGCCTTCAGTTTAACAAAATTGCTTGTTTGTTTTTTTTCCCCCCTTCACAACAAAAGTTGATTATTTAGTGTGCAGACCATATAGAATTACTTGATTTTGTTCCTAAGGTTTCCGTACTTTCTTTAGACTTGGAAAATTACTCTGTGCTCCTAATCCATGACATTCTGTGGGTACAGTGAATTTAGGGAAAATTGTTTTAGCACCAAGAGCGCTGAAGTAGAGTTAGTCTATTCGTTTTTTTTTTCTCTCCTCGTGTACCAGTTCACTATATATGGGGAAAAATAACTGTTTTGGATGGAACGATGTCTTTGAACTTTTTTCATTACTTTTGTAGAATAGATGAGTTTAAAAAACAATTTTTTTTATTGAAGTTTCTTTATGGCAAGTGTGTATGTGTTGCAGAGTTACCTCACTTGGCATGGTATTCACAAAGTCATGTAGCACAAAGTCATGCTGCAGGCAGAGGGTTAAACTGGCTGATCTGGTGGGCTGCGGTACTTGTCCACTACCAGCCAGGCCCACGGTCCCAGGATAGTTATTTCTGGGATGACTCGGCAAAAGCTTAGTACACAGGATATTCAGAGGACATGGAGTTGATGGTTCTCCGATTCACACCTGTTAATTTTGTGGCTACACTGGGGGTGATCGGTCTTACAGCTGTCTACGGAGAGCAGTGTGCGCTGACAGTGGGGTTCTTTTTATGGCTAAGCTACCCATATGATTGCCGTTTCCAGTTCGATTTGTGTGTCGCTGAAGATGAGGGGGGGTGTCGATCATTTCCCACCATGTACAGTGTGAGTAAATGTGTAGAAGATTCGAAAACGCGCTATCTTCAATTAACATTGGCGCTGATTTTACTAGCCTTCATGCTAATTAGACAATGCTGCATTGTTTGCACCTGTGTGAGATGCAAGCTGGGTGGTTTTTTTTTTTTTTTTCCATGACCACGGTGAAGGAGTAAGGGAATGGAGAAATGGGGGGGTGGGGTTGGTGTATGGAGGGCAAGGAGGGGCCTAGCGTTAGCGCTACGGTGTCATGGCCAGGAAGGGAGAGTAGTAAGCGCACAGCCAAGTCTGGTACTACATACTTTTCAAAAGAAAGCCTGACAATGGCAGGAAGAGGGTGCGAGGTAAAGGGAGAGGGGGGCGGGGGCATAAATATAGATTAGAAATCTTGAATGCTGTTCATGAGACAGGAGAGAGAGAAAGGGGCAGAGAGAGCAGAAGGAGGAGGGGGGGGGGGGGCGCGCGAGGATGGTGTGGCTATCAATTGTCACATCACACCTATCAAAGGTGTAGAAAACCTTCAGCTTCAGGGGGCTTTGCCCTCTGAACCCTGATGAGGTCCCCTGCCTAGGGAGGTCCCCTGGACCCATGGCCTTCCTGCTCTTCATTTTTTCCTGGATTCACCCATAGTAATCTGATCTGTTTTGTTCTACAGTTTTCCTTTTCCTTTGTACACGCCTGCATATTCAGCTTTTCTGTCAAAGAACAAACATGTATATATCCTTGGGCAGGCCTATTCTGAGTACATGGAGTTTTTTCTGCACTTTCCTTCCTAAGTAGCGCAACCTTTTTTACTATAACAACAAACCCACACTTCTGTTTGTTTTGTCATGTCCAACTACAAACATCTCTGATTAGAATGTACCGAGTACAGAAAGTGGTTTGTGTCATAACCGCAGGCAAAGAGTTTTCTAGCTTGTGTTTTCTGTGATGTGCACCTGACTTTCTTCTTCCTCAACATTTCCCAAGTTTCCTGATCAAGAATGTTGATACAGGTCCCAGGGTCAATCACAGCTGACAAAGGGACTCCACCAACATTCAGATCTAAGACTTGGGGTGTTCACTCTGTCAAATACTGATCGCAAAATCACTCTGATTCAACTGTACATCAGTATTGTCAACATCAGCTTGTATATGGTAAGCATCAACATGTACATCATCATAATCATTATGAGTAAATACCGGCGTCTAAAGTTTTAAAGTTTGAATTAAGAATTAAAATACAGCTCTGTAAAAAGTACTTTGAAGAATAGGAACAACACATCTGTAAAAAGTACTTTGAAGAATAGGAACAACAACACACACACAATCGTAATTCTGTCTACACTACTACTTCTGATACATCTTTCAATAGACTACCTTCCATTAGTTGACTCACATTTCAGGACTTTGCACTTGCCTGTGACCCCATGTTTGCGCCAGCTCCAAGAAACAAAATAATCCCATTCCTTTGATTTTAATCTGTCAGCCTGGAACAAAAAGAGGAGTATCGACTTTCAATCTCAATAAAAATTTTCAAAATGATCCAATTGCGCCAGTCTGTACATTATCAACTCCATAAACAAAGCTTTGGCGCATTAATATTTGGTGTGCAGCCACACCTATCACTGCATTTGGTTTTCTGCTTTGTCCTATGTGGGATAGCGATCAATTCTAAAAATAGTATGCAAATTAGAAAGAAGAGTCACATTCAGGTAATGTCCCATGTGAAGTGTCTACATTTATTAAGAAGTTCACAGTTAAAAATCGTTCTAAAACTTTGTATGTTAAATTCATGGAATAAAACAAAGAGCAACATTCATAATTACACTCCTGCAAATCTTCAGGCTTTAAACTGCAGCTAAGGAAAATTTAAGTTTGACCATTGAATTTCCACAGAGAGCGAAGCTACGAAATATGCTGTGGTGCAGCTTTGAAGTCAACTCGAAAATTTTATATGGCGGAACAAGATGGCATGCAACCTGCAAATGCTCAACAGAACCTTTCCAACGCCCGAAGAGTCATCTTCAGACTTCCAGCTTTCTTAAAAGGTAAGTTGCAACCTTTTCCAACAGTTTTACATCACGATCTAAACACATTATTGTCACATTTTTAAAGATTACTTTGTTTTTGTTTTGTGACCAGAACATCACAGACCGGGATAAAGGTGGGATCCTGCTGATGACAGAATATGTGGAAAGAAGGCACTGGAGAATTGAAAGTGGAGCGGATGAAGGTGGGTGGGTACATTTCTAATTAAGTCTGATGAGCATTACTTTTGATGCAGATGTCAATCAATCGTATACAGTCTTCATAAGATCATAACAACTAAACAAGTAGAGATATTTAATTTGTGTATGTAATACATGATATTTATATTATGCACAAGAAATTAGGTAAAAGGGGTAGGGTGAAGGTGTGATGGGGATGTACAGTTGTTTTGACATATTCAAATGTCTTCTTATAGATAGATCTTGATTTCCTGATCATTTTGATGCATCTGCATGCCTGTATGTCGGTTGCAAGCAGGAATATATCCGTATATAGATTGGTTTGGTTGGTAATACATAATAAAAGTCAAAATGAGGATTTGGGCATTTTTGATAGTGTTGTATTCAACCTCCATAAGAGCCTCAAGACTGAAAAAAATTCAGTGTACAAGTTCTGACATTAATCAATCACACACGGTTTCAGACATGTCACATGTCAGATGGCCGAGTACAGGCCTCCAAACTTGGCCCTTAACCTTTTCGCAACGTGCCATGCGATAGTGACAGCAACTCAGTCGACACGGCTGTACTCCCTGGACTTGCCGTGCCTCCGTTATGGCACAACTATTAAAAAAAAAAAAAAAAAATCACCTGTTCTCTTGTCTACGGTCTTGGGGATGCAGCTGCCCAAAATATTTAGGACAGGGTTCTGACCACTGGAAGGGTGTTTACCTCCACTAGCGATGACCTTTGTGACCCAAGAGTAGTCTTAACAAAGAGACCCCTCTGGCATTGAGAATTTCTGCAAAAGGCACATGTATAATTTCCTGCCTTGCCAACAGATAGGGAAGAAGAAGAAACGAGAGGTGTTAGAACTGGTTCAGCAAAGTGGTTCAGAGGATGAGGGGGGTACAGGTGTACAAGTTTATCAAACAGAATCTGTGCTTGATTTATTTGCTCTGTGTATTTAACAGTTTTATAGGTCGTATCGTTTGAAGCTGAAACAGTGAAAAGTGTGTACAGTGTGCAGTGTGATTTTTTTTATTAAAAGAAAAAAAATTGTCACTTGGATTACACATATTGAGTACCTCAGGCTTTCACTGCATCTATTCAAAGTAATAACAAAATTTCATGCCCTTTTCTTCCTCATTTGCTGTTGTCATACTACTAACCAAACAAACATAACCAAAGCTGTCTTCTGCGTTTTAGTCTTGTTGTTTCCATAACTGTAGCGTTGCTATTTTACTCAAAATATATTCAAGTCTATGCTTATTGCAAAGTTTGCATTTTATCCTTTTTGTTGATAGAAGTGCTTGTTATATATATATATATATATATGTTGCATTGGGCACATGGATAAAGGGCAAAAATTTTGCATCCGCAACGCTTGTAAGCACATGTGGTGCACGTGGGAAGTGAATTTTGCTCTGTCATGTGGTGCGCCCGTTGCGTCGCGTAATAAGGGGAATACTGGCAGTTGTAAAAATGAAATAAATTTTGAAAAACTCATATAATTTCACCTCTAATTAAGCTAGAGATATAAATGTTACATCTGTCTTGGTCTATCTCCTTGGCTAATTGAAGGAAAAAATCCACTTAGAAAATCACCTTGGAGTACTTATTTGAAGAATAATAAAAACCAACTAGTATCTCCAAGCATGATGAACATTGTTTATCTCTTATAGCCTCTCAACTTGGCAGAAATGCCATTCTGAATTTGTAGAAATGACACGATATGACATTTTTTGGAAGACCACCAAACAAAAATAATGCGCAAGTTGTCTCTTAAAATAGAACTTTGAACGGTATAAAATATGGTTATGGACCTTTTTTTTTTTTTTTTTTACAGCTCACTTGTTGTATAAAGACAGTTGAAGTAGCTTATAAGGAATACCCAGGGACGCTAAAAATTGCATCGTTATATCAGGCTTTCCTCAAACCTATGCCCCAATTATAAAGAATTTCAGTCTGATTCCTTCGTTATGTCTGGCGTGATGTGTTTCTCTCATCCTCTCTCTCTCTCTACCCCCCAACACACACACGTGCATGCCCACACACATGGGCAGTAATCAAGCTCATTTTCTAGGCCATTATATACTTTAACAAACATGATTTTCATTTTTTTTTTCCCCCCAGAGAATATGGCTGTAAATTAATGTAAGCAGATCTCATAGGGCTACATTGCAATTTGTAGGCTTAGAAACCGATAATAAGCAAAATTGACTGAATTATTCTGAAGATTTAAGAAAGATAGTTTGTCAGAAGACATTACACAGCACCACGATTTAAAGGTGAGAGTGGGAAAGGGGGCATTTCTGCACTGTTCTTCTGCTTTCACTCTGTTGGGTTGTAAGAGTTTGCGCTGGTACGGAATGAAAAATTAAGTAACTGATTTTGAAATGCACGCAGTGTGCTGCACAAGAGAGCAACTTTTTGAAAAGAAAATAATTGTTCTGCTTTTCTCCATCATTGCAGCGGAAGTCACAGATATGTTATTATGTCTCAGTGTTTACAACCAAAAGTTCTTTAAATATTATAAGCAGTACAGATTAAGTCACTCATGTACAGTTTTTGGAATGGCACTTGTAATGTCTGATAATGTGAATGTTCACTTTCTGTGAAACAACAGAAAAGGAAGACTGTTGCCACAGCTGATGAATAAACGACGACTCAAAAGGATGACTGTTGCCATGCTGGACGAAAAAACAAAAATCCCTCAGATGTCACACTCTTTGACGTTCCATGAAACAACAAAAAAGGAAAACTGTTGCCACAGCTGGACGACAAAATGACCACTCGAATTCTCACGTTCTGTGAAACAACAGAAAATGATGACTGTTTCCATGCTGGACGAAAAAAAAAAAAAAATCCCTCGAATATCACACTCTGATGGGAGAGGTAAGTCTGATTGTTGCCACCGCTGGACAAAATAAAAAGAAAACTCAGCCATGATCAGTGAAGAGAAACATCTTGAAAGGACAATTTTGTTTTCCATCCTCGTAACACAGCGGTCCACATGATTACACAAAGGCATGTACATGCAGCAGTTCTGTCAAAGTCCTCATTTGATTCGCTCAGAAAGGTCTCTGCACATGCATCTAAACCTGAGTTGTGGCGTGCTGCCGTGTCCTTGCCTAGAAAATACTGACTTTTATACTTCTCTGTAGAAGCCAAGATGGTTGGCAGTGTCGGCAGCGCTATTTCATATTCTTCCACTTCTATCTTCTTTTGTTTTGATGGATTTCTTTCGAGTTCTGGAATGATCTCAATTTTTTCATTTTAGCGACAGACCTTTATGACATGCAGACGCCATGATGAAATGGCCTATCAAATCAAAGCCTGACACTGATCCCTCCTTGAAGTCCGTCCCTTTCACCCCCCACTCTGGTCCCTCTAGCATCTCCTCGGAGACGCCTTTTTTTTTTTTTTTTTTTTTTTTTTTCCCTTCCAAAAAGTTCAGTTCGCAAGTCCAGGAGAAATGCCTTGGCCAACATTTCTGATGTGAAAATCTGCGTCATAAAACACGGCCACATATTCTTCAGTCCAAGAGAACAGAAAGATGCCAAATGAATAGTCCTCATTTCCTGGTGTAATGAAAATGAAGCAAAAAGGGCCATTTTCCATTACTCTGCCATAGAGTTCAGTTATTTCTTCCCATGCCTTCACACACTGAAGTCCAACATACTACACACCAGCAGCAGTAGTTTGTCATTGGGACTGGAACCAGCTTTTGGAGGACAACCCCGTCTTGATGCTTTCACCACTGCTTCCATGCAATGCAGACAGTCATCTGGTAGTGAGTGATCTGGAAACATCTTTGTTGGATTAAAAAAAGAAAAAAAAACAGCATTAACCCGTTTACCTGCCTGGAACGACTGCCGCTCATAGTGAAAACCAGAAATTGCTAGGCCCATATACGAGTACACCTCGTAGTAACTTCATCATGGAAAGCAGAAAAATCTACTCAGGAGACAACCCTCTAAAATGTTTCCACCTCCTACTGATGTCAAGGTATGGCCCCCTTCCCTTCATGCGACCGGCCAACTGACCACATGATATGCAAATTGTGAGTTGAGAGGTAACAGCTGATGAGCATATTCGAGATGGCAGCTCAACCTAGCACTTTTGTCAACGCGTCCAGTTTTCAAGCGTTGCCCAGCGTTTGATGTTTTAGATGATGTTCTAAAGTATAACAGGGTCCCCACTTCCTCACAGGAAAAAAATTCAAGGGTTTCTAAAGGGGATATTTTAATTTTTAAGGGGCAAATTTAGCCGTACAATTGAAAAAAAAAAAGTGAATAATTACCATACACATGTAATACAGCCATGATGACAAGGTGATTACACTTTTGTAGTCTTTTCCAGCTCAATATTGTATATACAAAAACTCATAAATGAAGGCTTTTTACAGAAATAGAGAAATTAGAAAAAAAGAAAACTTTCAATCTGTTTCCAGACCAGTATCTGACATGGATGTCCAGCTGCTTCTGTTTCAAGTCCTTATTGAATGATTCGTCAATTAAAAAGCATGACATATTTAGTCTGTGACTTCACTCTTTTTTTCAGTTCTGACAGAAAAAAAAAGAGCAATACCAAAAGTTGCAAGATATCTACTTTTGGTTTCCCTACACCGATAGTTCGTCGCAATCAAGGAATCTGGAAACATTACTGCAAAAAGTTTTGCATTGTCTTCAGCAGATCTGATACTAAGATGATTGATTATGGCATGAATTGTCCACAACACTTAAGCTTTCAACACATCTGTCCCACTTGCTGTTATTGTGGGTTGGTTGACGATTCTTACTGAGGAAAGGGTTTGATCCGATGTTGATGAATTTGATGATTGCCGAACGAAGTCCGTAAAACTAACGACCGGCATACTCACTTTTTCCAATTCCATGTATTTCCCCCCCCTTTCCGTGACTTGCAACCGCCGATTCGCCCATTGCCCGAACAATGGTCTTTTTGCACACTTCACAAAAAAACGCATGTTTGCTGTCTCTGCATTCAGTGATCCAGCTTCGATATTCTTCCTTCTGTAACCACAACAGATTAAATGCGCAATTTCCCTTTGGCAAGATGATGGATGCAACAGTACTGGACTTCACTGAAAGATGAGGGAGCATGGCCCCCTCTTGTCGGAAGTCAGACTGTGCATGTGCAAACGAAAACCGACTATTGAATTGCTTTCCTTCACTTGAAAGCAGACGACATGCAAAATGATTTGAGAGACGAAAATTGATTTCGGAAGTCTCGTTCACATTTGTTCTCCGATTCGTCTTCAAATGTTATGGTCAGTTTTGGTCCAAAAAACAGGTAGGGATATATCTGCAGTTTTCAAGGGCCTTTTTGATCAACATGAAATTTAAAGGTTCTTCAAGGGGGTGTACGAACCCTGTATAAAGATATTGATGAAAAAGACCTTTGAGGATCGGATCCCGATACTAGCGACGAGGAGGAGACGATGGGAATCAGCACAATCCACTTCTATCGGAGATATGTGCTGGTGAGGACATGGCTTTATTTCTTTACACAATATAGCAGTAAATAAAGCGCCGTTAGCGTGGGTGACGAGGCGGAAATAGGTGAACCTGTGCCATCAACAAGCACCTTCTTTTGTTTTGATGGATTTCTTTCGAGTTCTGGAATGATCTCAATTTTTTCATTTTAAGCGACAGACCTTTATGACATGCAGACGCCATGATGAAATGGCCTATCAAATCAAAGCCTGACACTGATCCCCTCCTTGAAGTCCGTCCCTTTCACCCCACTCTGGTCCCTCTAGCATCTCCTCGGAGACGCCTTTTTTTTTTTTTTTTCCCTTCCAAAAAGTTCAGTTCGGCAAGTCCAGGAGAAATGCCTTGGCCAACATTTCTGATGTGAAAATCTGCGTCATAAAACACGGCCACATATTCTTCAGTCCAAGAGAACAGAAAGATGCCAAATGAATAGTCCTCATTTTCTGGTGTAATGAAAATGAAGCAAAGGGCCATTTTCCATTACTCTGCCATAGAGTTCAGTTATTTCTTCCCATGCCTTCACACACTGAAGTCCAACATACTACACCAGCAGCAGTAGTTTGTCATTGGGACTGGAACCAGCTTTGGAGGACAACCCCGTCTTGATGCTTTCACCACTGCTTCCATGCAATGCAGACAGTCATCTGGTAGTGAGTGATCTGGAAACATCTTTGTTGGATTAAAAAAGAAAAAAAAACAGCATTAACCCGTTACCTGCCTGGAACGACTGCCGCTCATAGTGAAAACCAGAAATTGCTAGGCCATATACGAGTACACACCTCGTAGTAACTTCATCATGGAAAGCAGAAAAAATCTACTCAGGAGACAACCCTCTAAAATGTTTCCACCTCTCCTACTGATGTCAAGGTATGGCCCCCTTTCCCTTCATGCGACCGGCCAACTGACCACATGATATGCAAATTGTGAGTTGAGAGGTAACAGCTGATGAGCATATTCGAGATGGCAGCTCAACCTAGCACTTTTGTCAACGCGTCCAGTTTTCAAGCGTTGCCCAGCGTTTGATGTTTTAGATGATGTTCTAAAGTATAACAGGGTCCCCACTTCCTCACAGGAAAAAAATTCAAGGGTTTCTAAAGGGGATATTTTAATTTTTAAGGGGCAAATTTAGCCGTACAATTGAAAAAAAAAGTGAATAATTACCATACACATGTAATACAGCCATGATGACAAGGTGATTACACTTTTGTAGTCTTTTCCAAGCTCAATATTGTATACAAAAAACTCATAAATGAAGGCTTTTTACAGAAATAGAGAAATTAGAAAAAGAAAACTTTCAATCTGTTCCAGACCAGTATCTGACATGGATGTCCAGCTGCTTCTGTTTCAAGTCCTTATTGAATGATTCGTCAATTAAAAAGCATGACATATTTAGTCTGTGACTTCACTCTTTTTTTCAGTTCTGACAGAAAAAAAAGAGCAATACCAAAAGTTGCAAGATATCTACTTTTGGTTTCCCTACACCGATAGTTCGTCGCAATCAAGGAATCTGGAAACATTACTGCAAAAAGTTTTGCATTGTCTTCAGCAGATCTGATACTAAGATGATTGATTATGGCATGAATTGTCCACAACACTTAAGCTTTCAACACATCTGTCCCACTTGCTGTTATTGTGGGTTGGTTGACGATTCTTACTGAGGAAAGGGTTTGATCCGATGTTGATGAATTTGATGATTGCCGAACGAAGTCCGTAAAACTAACGACCGGCATACTCACCTTTTCCAATTCCATGTATTTCCCCCCCCTTTCCGTGACTTGCAACCGCCGATTCGCCCATTGCCCGAACAATGGTCTTTTTGCACACTTCACAAAAAAACGCATGTTTGCTGTCTCTGCATTCAGTGATCCAGCTTCGATATTCTTCCTTCTGTAACCACAACAGATTAAATGCGCAATTTCCCTTTGGCAAGATGATGGATGCAACAGTACTGGACTTCACTGAAAGATGAGGGAGCATGGCCCTCTTTGTCGGAAGTCAGACTGTGCATGTGCAAACGAAAACCGACTATTGAATTGCTTTCCTTCACTTGAAAGCAGACGACATGCAAAATGATTTGAGAGACGAAAATTGATTTCGGAAGTCTCGTTCACATTTGTTCTCCGATTCGTCTTCAAATGTTATGGTCAGTTTTGGTCCAAAAAACAGGTAGGGATATCTGCAGTTTTCAAGGGCCTTTTTGATCAACATGAAATTTAAAGGTTCTTCAAGGGGTGTACGAACCCTGTATAAAGATATATGATGAAAAAAGACCTTTGAGGATCGGATCCCGATACTAGCGACGAGGAGGAGACGATGGGAATCAGCACAATCCACTTCTATCGGAGATATGTGCTGGTGAGGACATGGCTTTATTGTTCTTTACACAATATAGCAGTAAATAATAAAGCGCCGTTAGCGTGGGTGACGAGGCGGAAATAGGTGAACCTGTGCCATCAACAAGCACTGCACCCCCTCCTGTCATGAGGGGCGGGGTTGTGGACGTGGTACGGGCTCAGGACAACAGTGAGGGTCCTGTGGAAGCGGTTGGGGGGCGTGGTCAGCAACAGCTGATCCAAGAATGGCGAGAAAGAGGTGCACAGGGTTCCCACTTTTTCACAGGAAAAAAATTCAAGGGTTTTTCAAGGGTTTCTAAAGGGGATATTTTAATTTTTAAGGGGCAAATTTAGCCGTACAATTTGAAAAAAAAAAAGAGTGAATAACAACCTTACACATGTAATCCAGCCATGATGATAAGGTGATTACACTTCTGTAGTCTTTTCCACGCTCAATATCATACACATACAAAAAATTAAAAATGAAGTCTTTATACAGAAATTGAGAAATCAGAAAAAAAAAAACCTTCAATCTGCTTTCCAGACCAGTATCTGACATGAATTTCCAGCTGCTTCTGTTTTTCAAGTCCTTGTTCAATGATTCATCAAAAAGCATGACATATTCATTAACTCTCTACCGGCAGCTGCAGCTGAGGCCTCCTCTCTAGCACATTTCAGGAGGGAGCTCAGCAAACTTTACTTTTAAAATACAGCCACTGTATGTGCTGTCGTGTGGAAGTGTGTGTGAATGGTTGGCGGGGGCCTGGACTAACCTAACGCTTGCTCTGGGCAGGATAGGGGCAGCAGGGTAATCCCTTTTGAAAGGCGAATGTGGGGGTTAGCCTTCCTGCAGCTCCACATAAACTGGGTTTTTTTTTTTGTTTTTTTTTTTTCCTATTTCAAAATGGAGTGACTGATGGCTGAGAATGAAGCAAAATGTAGAAAGAGGGGGGGGGTTAGTTACCGCCAAGGACATTGACAAACAAAGCACAGGACATGACACAATGCAATTCGACCTTTTGGGTCTTCTTCAGGGGGGAAAAAAAAAAAGAAAAGAAAAACCCATCACATTTAACATTTAGGACAGTACAAACAAAGAACGAAGAGTGACTTATATGTCCATGTGGTAGGAAGAATGGCCGCCAGACAGAAACGACAGAGGGGATTATGAGAGGAAAAAGGGGGGGAGGGGGGGGAGGGAGGGAGTGAAACCCGATGGGATTGTGTTGCTGGTTTAGTGGGGTGGTGTGATATATTTGTGATGGTTGTGGTTAAGGTGGATTAATAATAATTCTAAGGGGGGCAGGGGGGGATTTTTATATTATATAATTTTTATATTATGTATCATTTTTTTAATATAATATATATATAGAAGGGATAGTAATGATAATAATGATAGTGGTAGTTATTACGATAACTAGATGAATAAAATGAAAGTAACTGTAATAAAAAAAATTAAGTGAATAAAATTGATAATTTGTTTTGTTTTGTTTTGTTGGTTGTGTGTGTGTGTGTGTGTGTGTGGGTTAGCTGGTAGGTAAGTTAGGGGGGGAGGGGTGTGGTATGAATGCTGTCTTTCTGAACAAGAAAGTAGGATGTTTTTTTTTTTTTTCTTTTAACAACAATGCGCACTTAAATGAGTCACTTAAAAGTCTACGGAGACGACGTGACGATTGATTTGAAGATTCAGTCTGTGATTTCACTCTTTTTTCAGTTCTGTTCTGAAGAAAGAAGGAGCAATGCCAAAAGTTGCAAGATATCTGCTTTTGGTTTCCCACACCGATAGTTCGTGGCAATTGAGGAATATGGAAACATTGCTGCAAACAGTTTCGAGTTGTCTTCTCAGATCGGAAACTGTTATGATTGTTGATGGCATGAATCGTCCACAACACTTCAGCTTTCAACACATCTGTCCCACTTGCTGTTATTGTGGATTGGTTGACGATTCTTACTAAGGATAGGGTCTGACCCGATCTGATGAATTTGATGATTGCCGAACGAAGTCCGTAAGACTACCAACCGCCTACTCGCTTTTATCCATTCCACATTTTTTTTCCTCTTCCGTGATTTGCAACCGCCGATTCGCGCCTTTTTGTCCGAACATCAACGGTCTTTTTGCACACTTTACAGAAAAACGCATGTTTGTTGTCTCTGCATTCAGTGATACAGCTTCGATATTCTTCCTTCTGTAGCCACAACGGATCAAATGCGTAATTTCCTTCGGCATGATGACAGACGACAGTATCGGACTTCGACGAAGATGAGGGAGCATGGCGCTCTTTGTCGGAAGTCGAACTGCGCATGCGCAAACGATAACCGACTATTGAATTGCTCCCTTTACTTGAAAAGCAGACGACACGCAACACAATTCGAGAGGCGAAAATCGATGTCCGAAGTCTCGTTCGCGTTTGTTCTCCGATTCGTCTTCAAACGTTACGGTCAGTTTTGGTCCGAAAACGATTTTTAAGGGGATTTCAAGGGATGGTAGGGATATCTGCAGTTTTCAAGGGTTTTCAAGGGCCTTTTTGACCCAGTTGAAATTTAAAGGGTTTTCAAGGGTCTTCAAGGGGCGTACGAACCCTTTTTTAATTTTTTTTAAGTATTTGATTCTTCATTTCTCGACTATATATTTTCTGTATATCTATATTAGATATATTCCTATATAGACCAGCATGGCAATAATGTAAGTACTTTTTCAGAAACTCTAACACAGTTCCTGCAGTGTTGTTTGTGTGTTAACAAATGAAACACAATGTGTGTGTGTTTTTCTTTTTTCTCTCGACAGACAATTGTTTATTTCTTTCTTCAGACTTTTTTTTCCCCATGGTCATCATTTTGAACATTTACCAATAAGTATTGTACTATAACAGTTTGGACCACACTGTATACTTACAGTGATGCTGAGTGAACAATAACAGGCTTTTTCAGTGTTTTACAGGTTTTGTGTGTTTTAACAAAGTGTATGTGTTCAGAAACTTTTTTTTTTTTTTTTTTTGGTGCAAACCCCCCGTAAATTTGTTACATCCTTCTCCATCCCCTAATGGCCAACAAAACTAGATTATATTATATAGCATCATAGCTTGGGGTAAAACTAAAAGGAAGAGAAGCCATGAAATCCTAGTCATATGTCAACAAATAAATAAGCAGTGATTGAGGTATTGAACTACCCCAAATAGTAAAATTATGCCCCTTTCTATTAGAATTGGGGTACCCCCAGTAGCATACAGATTGTTACACAGAGGGACATTTATTGACAACAATATGAATCTCAGGTGTTTGTAATCTTGTTGAGCAAACACCAGAAGGTATTTTTCGCCGTGTCTATTATGCTTTTATGTGCTGAATTCATCTAAAACTCTCAAATTGAAAACAAAAACTGCTTTTATCATATATGTTACTAGTGGGAACCATCATCATTACCAAAAAATCAAATTAGAATGATGTAAAATTGTAAACAATGGTATAAGAAAGTAATTCACAAAAAAGCTAACAAATAACTCGATAAATGGATGAGTAATGTATATGTTAGTAAACATACCATGAAATGCATGATTATGCCCATTTTTACCTAAAAAAATAGTACCCCCAATCATGAGCAGATTATCATCAAGAAACATTCCTTGGTATTTCTATGACCGTCATGTGTTAGTGCTGATGTTGAATACATAGTAAGACCACTTTTTCAGTGTTTTGACTCATTTCATTTGGCACACTTCATTTGTGTTTGTGTATACTCGAAAACTGTTGTTTTTGTAAAACCACCATTCACTATATCCCTGTCCATCCCCTAATGGCCACAAAATTATATTATTGTTGTATATTATCATAGCTTGGGGTATAGGTAAAGACAAGCCATAAAAAGATCAACAAATAAGTAAGCAGTAATTAAGGTACTGAACCCTCCCCAAATGATAAAATTATAACCCCTTCTTGTAGAATTGGGGTATCCCCAGTAACATACAGATTGTAACACAGAGGGACATTTACTGACAACAGTATGAATCCCAGATGTTTGTAATGTTGTTGAGCAAACACCAAAAGGTATTGCTGCTGCGTTTAGTGTGCTTTTATGTACTGAATTCTTCTAAAACTCACACATTAAAAACAAAACAAAAACTTTTATCACATGTTACTAGTGTGAACCATCATCATTAACAAAAAATCAAATTAGAGTGATGTGAATTTGTAGCCTGCAAGGGTATCAGGAAGTAATTCACAAAACATCTAACAATAACTCGGTAAATGGATGAGTAATGTACATGGTAGTAAACATGCCATGAAAAGCATGATTATGCCCCTTTTTACCTAAAAAAAAAAAAAAAAAAAAAAAAAGTAGTACCCCCAATTATGAGCAGATTATCATCAAGAACAACATTCCTTGGGATTTAAATGGCTGTCATGTGTTAGTGCTGATGTTGAATGAATAAATAGTAAGACCACACTTTTTCAGTGTTTTTGACTCATTTCGTTTGGCACAGTGTGTTTTGTGTATACTGGAAAACTGATATTTTTTGTAAAAGTTTTTATAATTATGTCAATTTCTGCTACATTAATTATCAACATAATCAAGTCATTTTGACAGAACATTATAGACCAATGCCTAACAAACAAAACATGTAAAAAATCCGAAAGATTTTTGTCAAGAAATAAGTGAGCAGTAACCATTTTACTGAACCTATCCAAAAAAGCAAAATTTTACCTTAGCACACAGTTATTCAAATGTGCTGTTATACTGTGGCAATGAAGGGGTTAAATCTGATTCAAACTTCAGTGCGGTACAGGTTTTACACCAAATCTGAAGTTTTTAGTCTGTTTCCTTGATGATCAGTTTTCTGCACATGGACCTGTGAAACATTTTAGTGTAAACAAATTATTATTTTCATTAAAGATTTTAAGCTTGGAAATATGACAATTATCAAGCTATATTGTTTGATATTGTGGGTGTGTAGGTATGTGTGTGTGTGCATGCGTGCTAGCATTTCTCCGAAGGGCTCCACAACATCCATCCAACAACAGTCCCAATGGACTCTCTCATACCGGTGACTATGTGGAATCAAACTATGGCTACAGACATGGAGAGGACATTGAAATCGAGCTCCCA
Source organism: Conus betulinus (assembly GCA_016801955.1). Classification (NCBI taxonomy): domain Eukaryota; kingdom Metazoa; phylum Mollusca; class Gastropoda; order Neogastropoda; family Conidae; genus Conus; species Conus betulinus. Next base: position 158,040 of record JADBJO010003232.1, read on the forward strand.
TGAGAGCAGGGCATTAAGGGCCACAAAATTTGAGACTTTAGGGGGGAGGGCCGGAATAGCACGGTTGGTAGAGCGCTGGACTCGTGATCCTGGGGTGCGGGTTCAAATTTCAGTACAGGGGGATTCCCCCCCCCCCCCCCCCTCCCCAGAGTTAACATTGGTTTTGACTCCATTTCCCATACAGTCCTTCGAATGAGACTGTAAACTGAGGTTCTGTGTGTGAACACATGCATAAGGTCTTGCACAAACGTAAAAATCACCAAATCCCATCACCAACTTTGGGAAGAAAAGGCCAGTTTGGCTGTTGGTATGGATGACACGTTGCACATAACATGCATCTTCCCTGAAGATAAGCATGGCTGCCTTAATGGCAGGATAAAAAAAAAAAAAAAAAAAAAAGGTCATACACACAAAACTCCACTGTCTATACAGGCAGCGTCAGCAGGAGTATCGACCTGCGTATGCAGAAAGAAAGAAAGACAGACTTTTTTTTATGCTGATCAATGAGAATGAGGGTGAACACATCATGAAGATGATGCTGAGGATTTCCATTTCACTATTCCAGCCTGAGACTGCATGACAGGGCTGTACTCTACTCTTCTTTTCATAACATATCCCGGCGTCAGCGGGGCCCAAGAGATACAGACACTTGCAGTGTTGGTCAGGAAATTTGAGCGACACTCTCAGAGACGTATCAATTAAGTGGATGAAACTTAACGGTGTCATCCCAGTCTTTCCCACTGAGCCCTTAGCAAATTCAACTCTGGGTAGGAGCTGGTGGGGTTTGAAAAATCCTGCTAACTCTGGGAATCGAACCGACGACCTCCCAGTTTGGGAGTCTGTGACACAACCATTTCGCCACTATAGCTGGTGCCATATAGTATTTTGATATCATGTTTCTGAAAAACGTAATGAAATCAAATAATAAGGTCTATCTTTCAGCTAAATGCTTTTTTCACTTGATTATCAATCCTGAAAATTAAAAACAATAATAATAAATCAGGAAACCACAAAACAGGAAAGCACAACTATTCCAGCAAACCAGAGTCCTAAAACCTAACTGATATTATTCATTTATAAACAATAGACTTTAACAGTTCATTGGCATTTACCCAGATAACTCTTCGATTTCGAGGGCAAAATTACTGGTAACATAAGCTCAATCATCGGATGATTTCACCGTCCCCACCATAATTGAACTGGGTCACAAATAAAAAAGGTCAAACTGGCAAGTGTCTTTTTCATCAACTACACTCTCGTGCATGTCGCCTGGATGCCTCAAGTTGCGGTAACCATTTAGCAGAAAAGAATACAATAAGCTTTCCATCACTATGAGGAAAGTACAGGTTTAAAATGTTAAAATCAGAAAAAAAACTGGGCTAATTTTGGATCCATAAGCCAGCCGTTTATGCTGAATTTTTTTTAAAAAAATGTGATTGGGGGTACAGATCTGACTCGGACTTTCAATCTGGCCGCCTTTTCAAACTGTTGATTCGAGGGCAAAATTACTGGTAACATAAGCGCAATCATCGAATGATTTCACTGTCCCCACCATAATGAACTGGGGTCACAAATAAAAAAGGTCAAACTGGCAAGTGTCTTTTTCATCAACTACACTCCGTGCATGTCGCCTGGATGCCTTAAGTTTTTTCATGCCTAGAGAGCCAGTAAAAAAAAAAGGCCTTTCAGTCTTGTCGTTGTCGGCCATGGCCGGCAATCAACTCGGGAGGCGTTTTGCAAGTAGTTGGTCATTGACAACACGGCCTCGCTCAACAGAACAAGCAAGCAAAATAATAAAAGATGGAATGTTCAGTCTTCATTTTCATAATAATTTGGACATGTACATTTTCAACAGCAACAAGTGAAAGCAGAACTGTTTTCGATCGTAGTCCAAGTTTACCCGCAGCGGGACATGCTGGACTATATTCTACCTTCCCACATCTGTAGCACTTCTTTTGACAAGTTCACCTACTACTAGTACTAGAATGAGGTTTGTGTGTTGTGTGTCCTGAACGTGTTTTAGTGTGTGTTCTTGTGTTTTTCCAACATAGCAAATCGCCACTTTCAAAATCACATTTTGCTTGCTGCTTGAGCCTTGTTGCAAATGCACCGTTGTTTCACCATACTGAGGACACATCTGTCGAAACCGTGTGAATACACACTATTCAGACCGGATGCCGGCGTTAAATGGTCATCGGTTTCATACTAGCTTCTCTGTACGCCGTTCCCCAAGTCTGTCAACGTCTCAAAAATGTCCCGCACTTGTAACTCGCCACAATGCAGAACACGGTGCACGCTTCTGTCCATCTGCAAGGTCTCCTCTTGCAACCAAGTAGTAGTCGAAATCATGCTTCAGTTTCTAAGATTACCAAGTTTGGAATACAGGCGCTTATGTGGCCACATAATGAAACTTGTACATAGATTTTATGACATTTAAACCACTGGCACACTATTTCAGTTGAATACATGATCTACAACTAGAGAGCACCTGTTCAAACCAACAAAAGAATACTAAAACTCCAAAAACAGCAAATTTTTTCACCAAGAGAATTGTTAATACTTGGAATAACTTGCCAGTCAATGTTGTTTGTTGAAGCAGAAACTGTTAACACTGAAAAAAAAAAAAAAAAAAAACTCTTGACAGACACTGGATATACCTAGTTTCCAACAAAGAATTGACTTGCATCGATCGATAAAAAACATTTAAAAACCACGCACGGGTTTTATTAAAGTGCGAGAAAAAAAAGATTAAAATATTTCTCGCTAAAGCCATATATTATCTAGGCCTACATTGAACAGGCTAAGGCTGGAAATGCCCAAGATGCCACAGATATGATGTGATACGTTTTCAGCCTAAATATCACGCACACACTTGCGATCGAGTCCCTTGGATCACGTTTTCTTACAAACGTGACATCGCCATTTCTTCACCGCTGAAATTTGAGTTGAAAATCACAAATACTACCGTTTTTTTTTCTTTTTGTTTTTTTTTTTTTTCTCTAGTCAGTAATGTGTATGTTTGCGGTGCATTCAAAATGCACGTCACACTCGCAGTGTAAACATTTTAATAGTACAATAATTAACCGAAACGGATACGTGTACAAACTTTTACTCCAGTCACCATTCCTCCTCTCGTGCAGACCCCACTGCGTCACACGCATGCACTCTTCATTACCATAGTCAACGGATTTGAACTTTGACTTGATGGTATAGGCCCGGTGGTTAACTCCCACAACCGCGAAATTCATGGCCTTCGGTTCCGGCTATCTGTGGTCTTGACCGGTGGTTATTTTACCGGAGGGAACCTTCGCCGCTAAACTCCCAAAAACCAGAGGTCAAATATGGCGGCGTTCGTGCCTTGCGAAGGGAACGAGTGTTTCGCGATAGAAATAAGCCAAATGACTCGTTTGACGACGTGGAACTGTTCACAAAGTTCTGATTTTGTTGTGAGCACATTTTGAGTCTCACAGACGAAATAAACAAGGGAATTAAATTTCGATCCAGGGGCCAACAGGCTGAGTCGCACTTTATTTTAATTTTATTTCACTTTTTAACATGCGCGCTGGTGACCTAATCATTTTTGAGTGAACCAGTCTTTTAGGAAGAAGAAGGAATTGAACACCCGAATCGAAGGGTAGCACTGTAGCCAGTACAGCAAGTGTGCTTAGCTCTTCGTTTCTATGCTACTGGCACATTTTAAGACGCAGTTGGAGAAGTGTTAATTCAAGTCAGCCGGCCAACTGCATCCAGTACAATTCATTTTAGTGACAGGAGCATTGTTCTCACTTGTCCACCAGTTTGGATATTCATGGCTAAGATAAGATAGTAGAGCCCATCCGACCGCAAAGGGCCACATCAGGGCTGTCACCACGTTAAAATCAACTCGCCAGTCCTTAAAAAAAAAAATCTCTTTAAATGATATCTTCTAGAAACGCACTTCGTTAAAAATCTTTCTTCGGTAAAATCTTAAATCAGATGAAAAATGTTAATCTCTCTCAAAAACCCAAAGATCACGTCAGGTGGGACATCTCTGAACAGGATTTTCATGGAATCTGCTGTAACAATGGCCAAGTCAGGCAACGGCAGACAGGCAAAAAAAATTTTTTTTTTTTTTTTTTTTTTTTTTTGACATTGCTAACTTCCCCAAGTGTCCATTCCAATAGCACGTCCTCCCCAGGACATTGAGAACAACTATGTGAATCGCAAGAATGTGCACTCCATCAGCATGCATGTGAAGCTATGTTTCAGTTTTCATGTACTTGTGTATGTGCAGATGTCTGTGCACCTACGTGCTTAAGTCGAAAGAGAGAGAGTGTGTGTGCGTGAATGAGATATTAAGTGCAATACAGCATACAACTTCAGCACAATTGGGAAAAGTCACATGTATGTTTTTCTCTAGCACATGCATAAACCTAATAATAAATGAATCAAGTTGCAAAGTGAGACAATTGCAGGCAGAAATCCAAACAAATCTTAAATAAATTTATGCTGGCAAACCGCAGAAAAAAAAGAAAAAGGAAAAACGAATGACAAGACAAAACACGATGCGTTTTGACTCCTAGGTCTTTAGCAGGCAAGACAGAAAACAATCGGGACAACGAAAATGAACAAGCAATCATTTATCTTAAATCACTTCAATGCAAGATGGGCATTGAATATAAAACGAGGCATTCAGAATGGAGATAATACATGTGCGAGTCAAGGTAGTAATGATGGTAATTATATTACTGATAGGATACCAATAATGGTAATGATGATGATCAAAATATTGAAAAATGAATAATTACCATGTTTTGTCTTGTGATTCGTTTGTCCACATTCTTTTGGCGGTTCACAAACATTTATTTAAGATTTCTAATTATAAAATAATTGTAATGATTTTAACAAGGCTTGGTTATAATAATTTTAACAAAACTGGCAGTCTGTTGCAACTCTTAAGATTTTTAATCATATATGCACATACAAACTTTAACTTGTATTGCTGTTGAGAGATGAGTCTGATACTGGTAGCTCAGTAGGTAGAGCAATTGGCGTGGTTGAAAGGTCAGTAGTTAAAAGCCAACTATGTGTTAGGTTCTTATCGCACTTTGTCTCAAATCACATCAAACTGTGGGAAGGAATGTGAAACCGAATATTTCACTTTCCTTCTTTGTTTAAAAGGTTGTGGGTCCACTAGTGTCTTGTGCCCTGTCGGGCAAAGTACTTTACTCTCATTTCCTCACTTCACCCAGGTTCTTCTTAAATTGGTACCAGCATAGCTGGGGATAACACAGCGACTGAGCAGCATCATGTCCACATGTTCTATCACCTATTCTCCTCCTCCTGCTACAGAAGCCATGTACATAAGCACCAATCTGTCTTAATCTGAATTGCTTCCTTTTTTTTTTTTTTTTTTTTTTTAACATTTGGAAAGACTACTGTACACACATTAGTTAGATGTTGACAGTTAAGGAAGTCACATTTGTGGGGATTCTGACCACTGAAATTAGTATAATTTGTGATTTATAACTCGATCTTTATATATCTAGTTGCAAAGTGAAACGACTGCAGGCGGAAATCTAAACAAATCTGAAATAAATGTCAGCGAACCGCCCAGAGAAACGTGGACAAACGAGTCACAAGACAGAAACAACGCGTTTCGACCTCTTAGGTCTTCCTCAGGTGAAAAAAAAACAAAAAAAAAATAACGTAAATGCACTTAGCTTTGATCGCTTTCTTCTGTGTTCAGCGCAAGGAAGTAGGGCCTTCTTCCTTGTTTTTTTTCTCGGGGTTCTCCCGTTTTTCCCTCTCACCCCTTGGTGCTTGGGTAGGGCAACCTACCCTAGGGTCAGACTTGGGTTAGGAGCTTTAGGCGGCTGATCCCCTTCTCTCCCCCCCCCCCCCACCCCCGTCCCCTTGTCATTTACAATGCTTTTTGGTGCATATTGTATTTCATCTATTGTTTTTTTTTCTTGTTCTTTTTTTTTTCATATGCAACACAGCCACTACACACTACACACCCCCCCCCCCCCCCCCCCCCCCCCCCTTCCTCTCCCTTCCCTCTCCTCCCGTCCCTGTCCTCTCTCTCTCATCCACTCTTCCTCTACTTTCATTCTCTCTCTCTCTCTCTCCCCTTTTCCTCCTCCTCGCTTCACTCTACCCTCTTTCATGCCATCTTTCTCGATCACTACTCACCCTCTCTCCCACTGCCCCTCTTTTAACTTCATTCACCAATTGGGCTTCACGAGGGGAGTATTGTGCATGTTTATGTCTGTACTGTTTTCATTGTTTTGTCGCTGAGGAAGGCTTATTGCCGAAAATTTCTTGTCTTGTTTTGTGTCGTGCATTAAAGTGCGTTACTTCACACTTTGTTTTGTGTGCTCTTTTTGCTTTTTCGTCGTGTCTTGTGACTCGTTTGTCCATGTTTCTCTGGGCGGTTCACTGACATTTATTTAAGATTCGATCTTTATAATTTTGCAGGTTATCTGTGAAGCACATGTGATGATTATCGATGTGGTAGCAAGCTGGCCTGGAAGTACCCATGACACCAGAATTCTTCGGCAGTGTGGCATTTTTGAAGCCATGGAGAGACAAGTGGCACACAGGCCTGTCACGGGCCACATGCTCGGCGACGGTGGCTACATGCTGTGCACGTGGCTGTTGACACCATTCCTCAATCCACAGACGGAAGCGGAAAGGACCAACAATTTCAGCCACAGTTCCACAAGATGCGTTGTGGAGTGCAGTACTGCTGATTGAAGAAACGTTGGAACGTTTGAGGATGTTGCAGCTTCCCCTTGTGAAAGTCTGTGATGTCATCACAGTTTGCTGCATGCTGCACAATTGTGCCCGATGGCTTGGGTTACTTCATCCTAAAAGTGATGATGAAGACAATGACAATGATGGTGATGCTGATGCGGATAATCATGTGGAGGATCAGGCAGATCCTGTCACAGAGCGAGCTCATGTTGCTGCAGGTAAAGCAGAAAGACTGCGGTTGATCAACAGATACTTCTAAGGTACTGTCTCTGTTTGCCAGTTTGTTCATTTAAGTATTATATATATTATACTTAACTTCTAAAGTGTTTTGATTCCTGTCCTGTCAGTTTATGCACATCAGTATTATTGTTGGTATTTGTTATGTATGAGTCCATGTTGGATTCTGCAATATTTTTCTTTATGAACAAGGTAGTCAATAATGTAATGTAGAGTGCAATCAAGAAATTACCTGTAGAATAGATTTGTTCATGTTCTCATGTATTCAAATGTAAAACCTTTGCATTGTTTGGAATGAACAGTAAACAACAGGAGAGAGAATGTTTCAGTGGAAACACATGAAATGCACACAAACATGTTCTCAGTTAAATGTTTATTAGACAAATGGTGTTCAACTTCTAACATTAACATTAGCAAGTACCATTTTGGCACCAACATTGAAAAATAAATTATGGGAAAAAAAAAAAAAATCCTGAAGGGGAAAAAAAGACACTTGCATGCGCTACTTCCTGCAATACTTGGTGTATATCTTGCGCACACACACACACACACATACAAAAAAAAACGGTCGTGAGCAAAACATAGTTTTACACCAACTGAAAACTCCATGCAAATGCACACATTATGCTTTGTTGCTGACAAGCAGTACAACCTGCACAATATGATTGGACAAAATTGTGGAATTCACTCACAGTGTGTTGTGTAAATTGTCTTAATCTTTTGTCTAAAATGTCTATCAGAGAGTTACAAGTGCTTTGTGTTTTTACAGTTTGCAGAGTACATTACAGTTAATGAAAAAAAAAAAATTGGAGTTGAAATTGGAGTTCTATCCGCATTGATACACCATTTCAAAAAGAGGCACTCGGTTAGGAATGTGCAGGTTTAAGATGAGAAATGACATGATTTACTTGCATCTTTTTCCCACCCAACATAGCCCTACAGCGTTGCGTTTGTTACACATGCACTGACTATATATGCAAGGACTGTATAACTAATCAAAATGGCCCAAATGAATGGTAGAGATATCATGTAATCGACCAGAGCTGCAGAAAGCTCTTCACTAACAGTCGTGACATTTCTCAACTTTTCACTTTCATGATACTAGCAAATGAATATATCTCACTGATTACCACAGTTTCTGACCTCTTTAAATAAGCTGCGTAAAACATGATGACATTCAGAGGAAGATTTTTCAATGGTTGCTGGGACAAAAAACAAGTGTCACCGTCAAATAGGTCAAATCCACCTCATTCTTTTTTTATTAGTATAAAAGAGGTTTGAACAGTTTCTGGTGAAGTTAGTGTTCACAACACATTTGAGATTTGACCATGAAAATGTTTTGGTAAACAATTCATGTGATTGAGACTGTGTTGACAGCTGATGTTTTTACACAAGTCTTTGTTTTCCATAGTTTATACCTAGGCTGTGTTGTAAGTAAAATGAACAAAAAACACTGTATATTAAAGGCACAAGAAAAAAAAACTTTACTGTAGTGTGGTCCTTTTTTATGTTGATTTTTTTTTCACAGAATTCATTGTGTTCTTTGAGTCCTCTACAGTCATCTTGAGAACGCACACATTTTGTCTCTGATAAATAATTCAAGACATTATTAACGCATATAGCAAAAACACATGGCATTAACAAGCTTCTTCATTCATGTTGTTGACTTTCAAAGTGGCTACCCCTCTGGGACCTACCACTTAGCATTGTCTTGAATTATAGCAGTGTTTTGACCTTACAAAAATTGAAAAAAAAACCAAGAACAAATTTTCTCTCTCTCTCGCACACACATGACATACAAATGCACACAAGTAAGTGGACTCCTCCCCTCAGCACGATTGCACATACATATACAGAGAAAGATTTGCCTTTTCAGTCAATGCTTAGAAACAGTTAAAGAGAGAGGTAATCTAGAAAAGCTTTTAGTTTACTGTGGGCAAGGGGCAAGGAGGGAGGGAATGAACACTAATAAGTTTCTGTGGAGGTGGTTGGCTCTCGAGTTCCCAGATTTTTTGTTAACTATAATCTTCCCACCTTGGCTGGAGCAGTAAATGTCTGGTTTACTTCAGCGTCACAACGATTTTTGTTTTTTCCCCAATTTCACTAGGCAATAAATATTCCACAACTGGGAATGACAGTTTTCATAGCGCCTTCTCTTTGCAGGTCTCCTCGGACTTAAGTCTTTGGCTTTGTCTTTGTCTTTCAGGGCACTGGCTTTCCTCCAAAAGTGGCTGTGCTGGGGTAATTGGCTGCACATCAGGGGCAACAAGCGGCACATCAGGGGCAACATGCTGTACATTATGGGCAACAAGCGCACATCAGGGGGGGTACATGCCACACATCAGGGGCTCCATCTGCACCGGAGGCCTCATATGTTGTGTTTTCGTTATGAACTTGAACGCCTGAACATTTTGTTGAGCTTCTGCAACAGAAATCGTCATGGCAGTTTTATGAAAATGATCCTTTGTGACTTCAACGGTACCATGCTGCGTTTTTATGCTCGCAAATGTAGCAGTGTGACTTCTGTTTCTCTCTCAGCTGGGACTAACAGTAACACATATGACTAGGAAAGCTGCATGCAATTAAATCTTGGGTCGTATCTTGCATTGAGTGTAAAGATTTCTTTTTGCATATCGCATGACTGACGACACTTTTCCAGATGCATCCAAGTTTTGGGAAGTTGCTGCATAGTTTTGTTACTACTCTTGACTCTTAACATAACATGGTAGATAGCGCCGATATGGCTCTTAGAGGTCAGCTTGGCTGACCACCATGTGAAATGAAAAAGAAATGTGAATGCTTACTGATTTAATTACAAATTTCATAAACCTTTAAACCCCCCCCCCCGCCCCTCAAAACAAAAAACAAAAAAAAAAACCAGTGACACACAATGCGTTTTTGTACAATTTTGGTGATGTGTCAACTTCTTCCTTGTTCTTTCTCTCTTTCTTCTTCCCTATTTTCAGATTTTTATTTTTTATTCAGTGAAATGGTCATACAGTTTCACACTTGTCAGGCAATGTGCAGTGTAGTACAACTGTTCAAAAAATGTGCCAGGTCATTTAGTAAGCAGTAAAATTGTAAGAATATGTGGTGTACAGAAAGTAATCGCTGTTGTTCTTTGTGGCACATAAGGCATACCAGTCTTTATTGGTGTTGATGTAACAGAAGATGAAACGCAAAGTAAGATGTCTGCAGTCATCCTAATGATGTAGGACCTACATCAGCCTGACATTAAAATGGTATACATGTAAAAAGTCTCTATTATGATAAAAACAAAACCGCACACACAAAGACACTGCTCAACTTTTAGGTCTAAACTGTGACACACTATAAACGTGGTTTTCTGTCTGTCACACCAGATTTTCCTCAACAGACTACAATCCGACATTCACCAGTGTCTCTAGAAACACGCTAGAGGAAAATGAAAACCCTACATATATATGATGATTGATATTAGAATTTTGAACACACATTTCTAAAGAGATGTAATTTCACTCTGTAGTGTGGGTCAAGGATAAAATATTTCATTAAAATACCATACTATTTCATTCAAATAAAATATATTACTGAGGTTGACTTCAAAATATGTTTATATGACAAGGTATATTACTGAGGTTGATTTAAAATTCGTTTACATGACAACACCATCCTGGAAAACCAAACAAAAACATGCATTATAGGCAACAAGACTTGCATAACTACACAGTGCTTAGTTTCTGCTGTTAGGTAGCAAATGCTATTTAAGTCACATGGATCATGCTTGACACAATCTGGAAAAAGACCCCCATGCTGCACAATCATATTTTCATTGTCAAGGTGAAAGTTCTCATTTGACCTTGGACATGTTGTGCATCCGTTTTTATATGTTGTTGATAGTACCTTTTCTTGTCTGTCAGTTGGCCAGTGAGGTTTGAGAAAGATAAAAAATAAATGGAAGTATTGCCATTATATCTTTTGGGTGTTATGTGGCTTCAATTTTTCATCTTTTTTTGTTTTGCTTTTGGTCTTGGTGTGTGTGCACCTGTGTGTGTGTTGAAAATTCCCTTTGTTCAGACAGTTTTTCTTTTCATTTTCAGAATTTTTTTTTGATTTTGATGGTATGATTTACCGTCTAGAAGGAGGATGTCCAAGTCCACAGGCACAGCTGCATTCAGATCACATTCCTTATTATATGTCGGCTGGCTGTTCATTTGAGCTGCAACAGAATGATAATAATGTCAGAAAAACCCTCACCATCATTGGGAGCTACTATGTAGTTCATGGCAATTTCTAATCCTGTGATCACATGACACCCCCAGGGAATATTTGGCTACGTGGCCAGTGTCCTGTAAATATATGAACATTTTCTTTGCTAGAAAACCATTTCATACAGTTTGGAAATGTTCACAGAGGAAAGGTATCCATTCATAATGCATATTCTACATCACAGGATTTACTGTTTTGCATGTCGTATCAGCCATCAGATTGTTGTACAGTAATCTATATCATAACAGCCATCAGATTGTTGTACATTAATCTATCATCATCTAATTGTTGTACTAGAAATCTACATATATATTTTGTGCTTCAAGCTTTCTGAAAGGAGAAACATAATTAACGTTTTAATCTTTTTTCTCAAACAACAGGGATGCTAAAGTTACAAATGTTTGTACTTTTCTAGTGCCACAAAATCGATTCACTTAGGCTCAACATTTATAATCAGAGCTGAAAACAGACCACCTATCACACACACACACAAGACAAAGAAAGACACTTGGGGTAGGGTATATCAGGAATCTAGAATTTAAATTACCAAGCTCACTATAAGTGCTGGCTGATGGATGCTGCTGTTGGAATGTGCCAAGACCACCACCTGAAAAAAGGTATATTTCATATAATCACCTACAAGTCAAATGTACATAAGATTCATCGTCTACAGACATCTATTTAGTTGTTTGAGTCAGTATTTGTCCATTTTAGAAAGTTGCAATATTCTACAAATTTCTCACACATGCTTATTTCCTGTCCATCAGGTAGAAGACAGCTCAGGGACTATGGGAGGTTTTTATTTCAGTATCACCAGAGTGTTAACATAATATTCTAATTAACAGAGTGCTTACCAACATTATAAATTGCTTTACAATGACTGGAAGTACTATAAATAGTATAATGAGCAACTTGAAATGTAATCCTGTTACAAGTCTACCTAGAACAGATCCTTGTGTTACAGTGTACATACCTACAAATTCATCGCACTTGTTGTTACACACACACATGCCTCTCAACACAACTAATTGCAAAAAAAAAAAAAAAAAAAATCCATTCACTTGACTCGCTGCATGTAGATTAAACATACATTAACTCGGGTCATCTATCCCCCACGCCCACAGACATACACTTCCACACTCATGTGTTACACTTGCTTGGTGCCTTACAATGCTTGCTCAGGAATAACACCAAACCACATACATGATGATGCACTTCCACACTGGGCTACGCATGCTAATGCACATGCACACGTACACACTTAGATGTTTGTACATGCAAGCACATAACACACACTCTTTTTTGTCACAGTGGCACATGCACATGGTAACATAAACATGTAATACAGTGATACAGCTTTTACTGCAAGCTTTTTCAAGTATTCCCATCATGTTTGACTCACCTCTGATACCTTGGATCAGGTCACTGTCACGACCAATGATCACGCTGATCAGCTTGTCTGTCTGTGGGTTTAGAGGGCACTGTCCCACTGCCCGTTTTCATATGGCCCTGCCACTCGATTCCAATGGTCTTTCTTTAGATTCGTCATTTTTTCGCGGGCTTCACAATGTTCTTGTCACAGCACCACATGCTGACACTTTCCATGCAGTTTCCCTCCACACAGTCACCACCTTGTTCGAGACATCATTTGACAGCGCTGCCATTAACGGATGTTTCTGTTCGAGAACATTTTTCCAGAAGAGTAAATTTTTTTTTTTCCAGACTTACTCTCTGTCTTCACCATCATGGAACTCCTGAAATGAAGGAAATTATCAAACAGGTCGCATACGCATGCGCAGAGAGCAAGATGAAGGGTATCCCCTGTCAGTCTAAAAATAGACATCGGGTAACTAACTGATGACAGACTGCGCTCATGAATATGAATGTGTTCTAACCAGTGGGTCCTGATTAACAGCTGGTTCTGTACCTGCTGGAGGTAAAACTAACTGGAGGCCAACAGCAGGTTGTGTCCATGAATACCACCCCACACAAATCACCCTAACTTCTCTCACATCAACCTCCACTACATCACATGCATGCGCATTCTTCATTACCATAGTCAAGGGACTTGAACTTGTATTTTGAGCTGATAACATACGAGGAGATAAGTGGTTTCTCGTTCTTTGTTTTCAGTCCTAAATGTTTTTTTTGCTTTTTTGCCCTAAAAAGGCCCAAAAGGTTGAAATGCATTGTTCTGTCCTGTAAGCTGTATCTGTTGTGGTAACTAACCCACTTTCTTTCTAAATTGAACTTGATGGTGAGATTATCATCCTATTGGCATCTTCCTCCCATCTTCGTCTGGTGGTCGTAAAGAAGAAACAGTTCTGTGCGGCTGCACACCGGCCATTCGTATTTTACCCATTCCTACCTTTTAAAGAGTGAAGAAGCTCCTTGGTGCATTCCGTGTCATGTGCCACTCACAATGAAACATATTCTTTTAGAGTGTTGGGATTTGCACGATGTGAGACACAAACATTTTACAGCAGATTCCATGAAAACCTTGTTCAGAGATGTTCCGCCTGACGCGATCTTTGAGTTCTTGAAAGAGGTTAACATTTTTCATCGGATCTGAGATTTTACAGTGAAAGATTTTTAACAAAGTTTTGGATGAGATTTTAGACGATGTCTTTTAAAAAATTGTGTGGATGAATGACCTGTGAGTTGATTTTAACGTGGTGACAGCCCTGATATGGCCCTTTGCGGTCGGCTGGGCTATAAGCAACATTATCTTATCTTATCTTATCTATCCTATGGCCTTGTCGTTTCATCAGCTGTCTGTGCGGGAAATAACCCATTTTCTTTCAAAATTGAAGTTGGTGGTGACATTAACATCCTAAGGGCCTTGCCCTTAAAGACAAGGTTTCCTAGACTTAAGTCTGTGGTTTTTGGCGTTGCTGTCCCCCGTGGTGATTGGTCATAGTGTTGTCGCTGCTCGTCTGAATCAAGGGACACAAGCACGACACTAAAATTGGTGAGAGTAGAGAGTATGTCAAGGACAGCAACCGAGATGGTAACTTGAAGATTGAACATGGCCATACAGAATTATCAATCAATCGCTGTACTATTAAAATGATAATGTATGAATGAAAATAAAAAAACTACTGGCAAAATATCTTGTCGGTATCAGTGTCAGTTTCATGGCCATCTGAAAAAAAAAAAAAAGTTATATAGACCCTAACGCTTTGAAAGTGTGATGAACATTTACTGGTTTTTATTTCTATTTCGGTTCTTATCTGTGCTACTTTACCTTGAAATGCCATATCTCCTTTGCCTTTTCCAAACTGAGAAAAGAAAACTAACTGCAAAATGATATTCTTCCTGCACGAACACCTGGAGAAGTACAACATCCTCACTGACGAGAGCCATAGCTTCAGATCTGGTTATTCCTGCGAGACCCAACTGCTCACTATAATGCGAGATGTTTGAGTCCTCTGAAGCAGGCATACAGACTGACGTCATGATCTTGGATTTCAGCAAGGCCTTCGATACAGTGCCCCACACCAAACTCCTCCACAAGGTGCAGCACTACGGCATCAGAGGGCCTGTTCATCAGTGGATAACGAGCTTCTTGACCAAAAGAACTATGAGGGTGGTCCTGGAGGGGAATCCTCTAAGGCGGCTGCAGTTGAGTCGGGAGTGTCCCAAGGTACAGTCTTAGGCCCACTGCTGTTCCTGTGCCACATTAACAACCTCTCTGCTACTGTGACATCAAAAGTACGCCTGTTCGCAGACGACTGCCTGCTCTACTGAGAAATACGCTCCTTCCCAGGATCACTTCATCCTCCAAGCAGACCTCCACAGACTAGAACTAGTGTGGGCCAATGACTGGGGCATGAGGTTTAACGCACATAAGCGCTACGTCCTCCCAATCAAGGCCATGTCTTCCTACTTCTATATGCTCTGTGGAGAGGTTCTGAAGCATGTGAACCACAACCCATACCTTGGCGTCCTCATCTCCTCTGATCTGAAATGGTCAACCCACATCAACAACATATGCAAGAGAGTTGGGTCGGTGCTTATATTCCTGAGACGCAACCAAGGGAACTGCCCACAGGAGTGTTGCCGATTGGCCTACATCGCTGTTGTCCGATCATCACTGGAGTACGGTGCAATAGTTTTCGACCAGAACCTAAAGAAAGATATTGATCGGCTGGAGCGAGTGCAATGGCAAGCAGCACGCTTCATCAAAAAAGACTACAGGTCTAGAGAAGAGGGCTGTGTCCACAAGATGCTCCATGTGCTGGTCCTTCCACCCTACAAGAACGCAGGAAACAACAATGGCTCACCACTCTCTACAAAATCAGCCACAGGCTCATCAAAGCAATGCCACCAGAGAAATTCCTGACCCCTGCCAACAGAACTTGAAGGAAAATCCGCCCCACAGCATTTAAGGACTGCGACGACCACAAACATCATTACTCGCCATGCTGTCAATAACACTAAGGGCTACAAGATTCCTGAAGGCACTTCAGCAGTACAAATGCTCCTTTTTCGTGAAGACCATCGAAGAGTGGAACCACCTGGAAGAAACAACAGTCCAGGCCAGTACTACTACTCACTAGTAGTACTAGTACTGTCACCACATTCACAGCAGCGGTGGACAATTCTGCAGCCCTCCAGTAAACCCATGCTGTACATTAGTTAGGTAGGTGGGGAAAGGATGGGGGTCAGGTCCCCCCCCCCCCCCCCCCTTTTTTTTTTTTTCCGTGGGCTTGGAACTCCCTTCTGTAGGGTCAGGGCTGGTAATGTACAGGCTTGCCTGTATGTGCAAAGCGAAAAGTAGTAGCCATCCGGCAGCTCCACACCTAGCTAGTCTTTTCGAGAAAAAGAGAAGGAAAGAGAAATGAAGAAGGGGAAAAGTGGTGGGTTTTGGTTTTTTTTTTTTTTTTTGCTTTCCCTGTTTTCCGTTGCAATATAATCAAGTTGGTTTCAGCAATTTATACATCGAGATCCAGATCCAGATAGAATATTTTAAAATCATTACACGTGGCTGGTGTATTGTGGGAGGAGTATTTTAGTCGGAGTAACCTTCAAATGAATATGATTAAAATGAAAGATGGAAATCTTAAATATGTGTTTTTCAGAATTATGCAAAAGTAATGATGATGAAAAACTTGTACATTTCATTTTAAGAGTATTGATTATCATCATCATCATCATCTATGAAAGACAATGTTTTTGCTTGACTGACAACAATTAAAGTAGATAAAATCTGTGAAATATTCAAATAGTTAAACCACTACTACTACCACTGACGATGAGGATGATGACGATAATAATCAAAGAAATGAAAATAATGATAATAATCATAAATATATATATATAAAAGTGGGTTGGAGAGCAGCATGAAATCTAACAAAAGGACAAACCCATAACAATTTAGAAAATACAAACGGAATAAAGTTCACAATAAAGTATGAATATCATTGTTGTCGTTGTTATTAATCTTACTACTATCACTATTACTACTACAACTACTTGTGATCATAAAATTAAGATGGAGAAAAATTACTACTACCACAACTACTACTACAATACTTCTGCTACTGCCGCTACTACAATTACTACTACTTCTAGTAGGCGGAAAGGGATGAAACTTGTATGTTGTATGCATGTAAAAAGATGAAGGGACAAAAAGAAAGGGTAATAAAGAAGGAAAGAAAGGAAGGAAATGTACATATGTATTTGAAAGAAAACCAGAGTCAAACATGGGTTGAAAAAAAAAAGTAATCAAAGAATCACGTGATAAAAAAAATGAAGATAGGAAAGGAAGGAGAAAGGGAGAGAATAGCTGTGACGTATATGTGAGATAAATAACAAGTACTGTGTCTGTGGCGAGTACTGTGAGAGAGTGCAGGGAGAGGGGAAAGGAAGACAGCTGTAACTTTACATAAGGTAAATAGTGAGAAGTATGGTAGTGTGTCGGTAGAGGGTACTCGACTGGTGTTGTGGTGGTGAGAAGGTACAAGCTACTTTTGGATATTGATCATTTTGATGACATATGGGTGGAGGGTCCGAAGTCTGGCAATAATAAGGGTGTTTCAAGTTTGTCACTCGGCGATTGATAAAGTGCCAGGACTTTGACATGGTGGAGGGTCCCAAGTCTGGCAGTAAGATTCCTGCATGGTGTGCTTCAAGTTGTCACTCTGTGATTACCAAAGTGTCAGGGTTTAGACATGGTTGATGTTGTGCTGCGGATGGTTTGAAATGTAGAGTGATTGGTTTGGGCCAATGGTGTGGATGTTGGCCAAGTGTTCAGAGATGCGAGTCTCAAGTGTGTGGGATGTCTCACCTACATGGATCATACCACACAGCTGGCAGTGGATAGCATTCACTATGTTGCAGCCCTGACAGGAGAATGTGCATTTAATTGTGAATGAGCCTTTGGGGCCATGAAGGATGGTATCTGGTTCGGTGAGAGGGCATATTTTGCTACTGAGCTTAGAGCTGGCGGAAGTACCTGACGATTTAAGTGAGGGGATTTTGTGCAGTTTGGACAGTCAGGCCTGTATAAGAGGTTAGTAGACAGTGTTCCAGGTGTCCCATGAAAAGGCAGGCATAGGATGGTCCCATTTTATTCTTATAGCAACCCCACAGATATGCAAGGAAGATATGGTTACTGGATTCAAATGAGTTAAGGGCGAGGACTAAGTCTGCAAACCTTACCAGAGTAGTAGCTGTGGGAGGGAGTTTTGGGTTAGGGGGCTATTTGTCCTGAAGGAACATGACAGCCTTCAGTCCGCCAGCGTGAGGGTGTATATACAGTGAGACAACATTAGCGTGAAAAGAAGGCTGGGCTGGAAAATGGGGTCTGTGTTGTTTGAATTGATCATGTTGAGTGTGTGGATTGTGTCTTTGAGATATGTGGGGAGGCTTTGTACTATGGTTTGAAGGACAGAGTCTTAAGAGCTGTGAAATGTATTCTATTCGACAGCTACATGCTGAAACAATAGATCTGCCAGAGGTGTGTGTTGGTTTTGTGTATTTTAGGGAGCAGGTAGAATGTGGGTTGTTTGGTGTCTGTCATTATGAAGAGTTTGGCTGTCTTTGGTAAATTGTTATACTTGATTTCTTGCTTGACTGTAGCTGAGATGGGTTTTTGGTGTTGCGGAAGAGTGATACTGTGAGTGGTGTGTAGAAATCTCTGTCAGACAGTCATCGTTGTGCTTCTTTTATGTTAAGCTGTTTGTCCGAGACCACCACCATGCCACATTTGTCTGCTGGTTTGATGACAATATCTTGTCCTAGTTTCAACAATTCAGGGGCTTTTTGTTCTTCCTATGAGAGGTTGGAATGCTGGGCAGGTTTAGATTTCTTTTTGGCGATTTCCTTTTTGCACTTTTTGATATAAAGTTAGACTTAACTGGATTTATCGAGAGGTGGTTAGCGAAGCACTGCGGTTTGGAAATGGTGAGTGAAAATATCTTGCCTCTCCAGTAGTGAGCTCAAGTACATTTTTTCAAGCACAGCCATCCCAAAACAGTTTTCTGAAAAAAGTCTTTCAACATCATTGTGGTTTTGGTATTTGTTAGTGACAGGCTAAATGGGAATAAATTTCAAACTTTTTGCCAGAACTGATCTTTCATCGTTTAAGAGGGCAAGATTATTAGGGATGCAGTGGACAGGTGGCGGTGTGGTAGTGGGATCAAAGTGTTGTGTGTGGGAAGTCTGACGGATCTGGAAGGTTTTTTTTTGTGTTTTGTCTGCAGTTTTGATAATTTTGTCTTCCTTGATTTGGTTGCAGTGGTTGTGAATGAGTTAGTTTGATGAGCTGTCTGAGTCTTGAAGCAGTGGCTATGGGCATGATGATTGTGGTTTGCTGTTTAAAATGTTGAAGAAGACGGGTAAGAGATTCCAGGGATGAACTGAGTGTTTTAATATGTGCCAACATGAGTTTGCCGCTGACTTGGAAAAGAATCTTTGCAGACGTAGTGGTGAGAATTTGATTATGGAGTTTGAGCGGGGTGTAAGAAAGTGAGAAGCCACGAGGGGGTAATATGGAGTCTTAGGCATTGTTTTAGAAAGTTGAGATGGGATGCGGACTTAGTAAGTTTTCTGAAATTGTGTTTTAGTGTATCTCAGTGCAGATCGTTGGATGATGGGTGGTAGAAGATGAATGGACTGGTGAAAGTTGGCATGGATGCAAGAAAAGAACTGGGCGGCTGGCATTATGTTGCAGCTGTAGTTATTACAGTTAAGGTGGTTGAAAGATGAAGAGGCGTTAAGGAATAAGCAATGCCAAATAACAATCACATGCACACAACTGAAAATGAATGTGAAGCAAAATAAGGAGCAATGACAAGTAACAAAGAAAGATCAAAAGTGCTCGTCTAACTAAAATCTATAACATAAAGAACAATCAAAAAAAAAAAAAAGAAAAAGGAAGGACAGCAGTCAGTATGAATTATAGTTAGCTTCAAAGTGAGGTGACTGCAGGCAGAAACTGAAACAAACTTGGCTTCGAAAGAAACTTTGACACTATGTTTTGAGTAAGTCCGACTTACACAACGCTGGTGCTTCTGCCAGTACAAACTCGATTTGCACCATCCAGAATTCTGTGCTCATAATTTCCTGCTGCTGTGTCATTTTCAAGGGCCCCCCCCCCCCCCCCCCCCCCCCCCCCCCCCCCTAAATGGGTGGATCAAGGGGTGATTTTCTTTACCATCATGTTGTATTTGTGCCTACGTGGCCTATTCTCCAAGGTGGACAGATGGGCTTACTTTACCATTATCTGTTGTATTTGTATCTTTGTGATCCATTTCCTTTCTTTACTATAGAAAGTTTTACACAGTTCTTTTGTCCTCTTGTCATACTTTTCAACATGCCAGTTTCACTACTGTAATCTTGCAACTAGGTAACAACATTGTAAATCCTATCCAAACTGGACTCTAGTTCCCCCCTCTCCCCCCTTTTTTTTTTGGGGGGGGGGGGGGGGGGGGGGGAAGGGGAGGGGGCAACAAAGTCTGACACCTCCAGCACATTTTAATTTTACAAGTTTCAAGAAATCAGTCGTCTAGACATATCATCGACTGGTTCTTATGTAAATACTGTCCTTGTTGGTTGTTCCTTTTTACAGATAGGACTTTTTACCCAAATTCGTAACAGCCCTGAAAAGGCCCTTAAGAGGTCAGCTGGGCTATGATATTAGAGTTTTATAGACCTATATGCCAGTAGCTTCGCATCTTTTTTGTTTCTTTTTTCAAAACTGAACTTTTCCACATCTGCTGAAATGAACCTTTGTGGTTGGCTTGCCCATCTTAGTCTTGCACAATCTCACAATTGACACAATTTCAGATCAATCTTCTGGTAGATTTGATCTATGTTCTTGCACCTTTTGTGATCGTGCAAAACTTGATTAATATGTGCAGACTTAACAATCAATTGGTATTGCCCTATTAATTGTATGACAGAATCAACGATGTGGACATGAAAAGAGGCTTGTAAACCAGGACTCGGGCCAGAAATTGTTTGTAAATTGTGTGTGTATGTGCTTTTTCCCAACAACTGACACAAAAGAGAGACATCACAACTACAAAAAGCATTTTAGCTAAGGCTATTTATTGTGCACATCATCTTCAAATAGTTTTGTTACTTGATTGTCGGAGTAATTTTAGAAGTGGAGACATTTGCAGGAAACAAAACATTGCAAGACTTGATTCAGTCACACAGAAAGGAAGACAGAATTCAATGATTCGAACACTACAAAACCACATCTGTTCCATGAATGTAGCTCTTCTTTTACGAACAGAATACAAAACAAAACTCTACAAATAAATTCAATTTTCATAGGATAAAAGTCTAACACTGAAAATTGGAAGTGTAATGTCTGACACTCTGAAAACTGGAAGTGTAATGTATCTCAATAACATATCTATGAGTCAGTATGACTGAAAACACTGCCGCTGTAGGATGTTAGGCACTGGCCAGACGATCAACAAAGTGTACAAATACAAATGTCTTCACGATCAAGAGACTGACAAAGGAGAAAGAAAACTGATTCACAGAATCAACTGTCAGATTATATGCCAGCACAGATTGTATATACCAGTGACATAACAAGGCCTATGATCAGTGAAACTATTATGTCCAATCAGGTTTCAAGAAACATTCTCCAAGTTACATGTTTACCAGAATGAAGGAGTGATAATGATCTGTTTCATAGAACTGTGCACTGCAACAACATTGGAATGTTTCATCCATACTTGGTCACTGAAGAAGTGTGAATGGCAATGAGTATCTAATGACTGTCTTTTTTGTTTGTTTTGTTTTTTCCCCAGCTGAACATCTCGGCCAGTGACAAATGTTAGCAAATGTCAGCTTGTGTGGGGATACCATGGGCTTTTTCAGTATAAATCATACCTGCTCTCTGGACATTTTTCGCAGAATATTTCCTCTTTTCATTTCCTGTATTTGAGTCTGCTTTACAAGGAATCGTTTTTTTTTCTACCTTTAATGTTGTTCACTGGGGTTTTTTTTTTTGGGGGGGGGTGGGGGGGGGGTATGGTAATGATAATGTTGCTTGTAGCCCAGCCGCAAAGGGCCATATCAGGCTGTCACCATGTTGAAGTCAACTCGCCAGTCATTCATTCACACAACTGTTTTTTAAAATACATCTTCCAGTCATTCATTCACACAACTGTTTTTTAAAATACATCTTCCTTCTAAAAACACATCCCAATTTTGTTAAAAATCTTTCCACTATAAAATCTCAGATCAGATGAAAAATGTTGATTTCTTTCAAATAGATCTAGTTGCAAAGTGAAACGACTGCAGGCGGAAATCTAAACAAATCTTTAAAAAATGTCAGCGAACCGCCCAGAGAAATGTGGACAAACGAGTCACAAGACAACACGCAACACGTTTCAACCTCTTAGGTCTTCCTCAGGTGAAACAAAGACGGACAAAATAACGAAAATGCACTTAGCTTTGATCGCTTCAGATTGAGTTCAGTGCAAGGAAGGCGTTGATTCAACGCCTTCCTTGCGCTGAACTCGGAAGCAATCTGAAGCGATCAAAGCTAAGTGCATTTTCGTTATTTTGTCCGTCTTTGTTCCACCTGAGGAAGACCTATGAGGTCGAAACGCGTTGTGTGTTGTCTTGTGACTCGTTTGTCCACGTTTCTCTGGGGTGGTTCGCTGACATTTTTTAAAGATCTCTTTCAAATATTCAAAGATCACATCAGGTGGAACATCTCTGTGAACAAGATTTTCATGGAATCTGCTGTAAAATGTTTGTGTCTCACATCATGCCAGTCCCAACATTCTAAAAGAATATGTTTCATTGGGAGTGATAGTGATACATAACATGGAATGCGCCACAGAGCTTCTTCACGGGTTTTAAAAAGGTATGAATGAGTAAAATATGAAAGGGGGGAGGGCAGAGGTTGCTTGTATACTTTTTTTTTTCTTTTCCCCAATTCTTTACCATTTTTTTTCGTTACAGTTTATACCATGCGAGTTTTTTCCCACTGTAATCTTATGCCTATCAAGGATACTCAATGTCAACAGTGATTAGCAATACTAAGATAAGAAGTATCAAAATATTTTATACTATTATAATTATTAATTGTCTTATCCAAACTACATACCTAGACATTTCTATTCCTTGGGAGTGAACTTGGATATTGTGCCCTTGGCCTTGGAAGATTTATCTCCATGTTCATTACTGGAAAAAACTGCAAATAAATGTGAAATGTACTTATGTAATCAATGTGTGTCAAAGATGTGTGTGTGCGCACGTGTGTGTGTGTGTGTAACAGGTGTCTTTTTTCTGGTAAAGATGACTGCTTTTCTAACCATCACCAGTCCACATCAGCCCAAGTCCCTTTTCTCCAGTTTGAATGAGACTGTACTGTTTCTCTTGTTAGAATACTGAAAATCTTGCAGTATGGGTTTGGCTTGCATGATTTTGGGACAGTAATGAACAGAAATTTCTCTAATGATAGAACCATATTTCAACATTACTTCACCTTGAGAAAAGAAATCAATCATGAATTTGGTGTCTCTCTGTGTGTATAGTTAGCATCAGAATTGAACTTATCTTCATCTTCATCAACTGGAACAAAAATAGGAATACATTTCAGTGTTAGCTGAACTTATAAACAAACCTAACATATATGTCTTTGCTAATTCATCAACAGCATTTCATAGCCTAACAGTAATTTACCTGCACATATTTTCAGTCTTTTTTTTTTTTTTTTTTTTTAAAAACAAAAGAACACATCGGCAAGTAAGTCTGAAAGAAGGAACCTGGGTTAACCAGCAGTAATGAGTCATAAATTGTAATTGTTGCTGCTAATGGTCAATTCTGTGACACACACACACACACACACAAAGTTATTTCAATACTGATTTAGAATTAAATGGCTGCTTTTAGTTTATTATTTTCAACTTCTAACGGTTTACACACACTGGTTATGGAACGCCGATTGTAAAATCTCTCTCTCTCTCTCTCTCTCTCTCTCTCTCTCTCTCTCACACACACACACACACCACACATCCCTTCAAACACACACACACACACACACACAAAGTTGTCCAGTAACTTTGCAACTTTGTTTCAGACACAAACCAAGGAATTTTTTCATACTGCCAAAAACAGTCATTCCATTCTCAGGCCAGTGCCTGAACCTAGACTTCAGGTGCTGTCCCAACCAACAAGTTCAGGACTGTCAAGAAACAATCGAGCATAAGCGTTTGTTTCCCTCAACAAATGTACGAACATGGCCTAATCAAAAATTGTACTGAAATAGTCAATTGGATAGATTTTCAGGTGCGTTTCGAGGTCCTGGATTTCTAACTCTAAATTCTGGAATATTCCTAGCTTCATTTTCGGGTGGTTCAATAATACTCCAGTCAGGATGCGTCGGCACAGCTCAGTTGGTAGTGCGCCGGACCCGTAATCTTGGGGTTGCGGGTTCGCATCTCCGCCGCGCCGTTTCGGTACAGGGGGATTTTTCCCCTGGGAGTTTTTCTTCCATTAGGCGGCCAACATCGTTATGTCTATGATTATATTATCGTTATGTCGAGTTAACATTGGTTCCGACTCCATTCTCCATACAGTCCTTCGAATGTGACTATAAACCGAGGTTCCGTGTGTGAACGCACGCTCAACATCTTGCACACATGTAAAATCCCATCACCAACTTTCGGAACAGAAGGCCAGTTTGGCCGTTGGTATGGATGACGCGTTACACATGTATAGCATGCACCTTCCCCGAAGTTGGAGTAATGACTGCCTTCATGGTGGGATAAAAAATGGTCATACACACAAAAAAATGTCTGAATTTAAGTTATCAACATGATGATTGAGGACACTAAAAGAAAGAAGATGCTTACACAGCACCAACCTCACCCTCACCTTCAGCCACGTGGTCCGATTCGTTCGCTTCACTTGAGTCGCTGTCACTTTTTGATTCGTTTCCTATATCAAAATCACTGTCACTGTAACTAGCTGTTTTTCATTTTTGTTCTTCCCCCCCCCCCCCCCCCCCCCCCCCCCCCTCCAAAGGATCTTCTCCGCCGATATTTGCTGCAAACATGCCCAGGTCGAGCACCTCATTTCGCCATTTTGGTGATTACTAACCACACTCAGAACAAAAATTCTCATTTGGTTCTACACTACAAAAGAACCAAATGAGAATTTTTCGTTCTGAGTCAACCATCTGACTAATCACAGAAAACCAAAGTGCGATAACGTAGTACGCGTCCAAATAAAGGGCCGACTTGATCGCCCGTGCAATCAGTTTCAGTTTCAGTTTCATCAAAGAAGCGTCACTGCGTGCGGACTAGTCCATATACGCTACACCACATCCGCTAAGTTTTTGAGACCACACTACGCATGATTTTTAGCCGTGCAACCACAGGAGTGGAAAGGGACCGATCTAATCGGCCTGACACGCATTTAGCGTTAAAAGGTTTGCGTTCATGCATTCCAGCCAACTGAAAACGAAAGTAAACAACTTAATAGCTGAAAACTTTTTCCGCGGTTGTCTATTTTCTTCATGCAAGAGACGCTAGTGTCCACGGCACATGCTGCTCCAGAAGCTTCTCTGTATAATGAAATACAGTAGCAGCACAAGCTGTTGAACATCACGTTATTTGTTTGGGATGTTTTTGCATCGACGTATAGTGACCAGTCTTTTTCTAGCTCTCCCATGTTAAAGTACAGAAAATAAAAAAGAGTGATTAATGACCGTTGATGGCTTCGGGTCTTTTTTACGAACCCCCTGTGTGGTTTGTAGTATGTTCTATAGTTTCTTGAACATATTTTGGTGCCGGAACCCGGGAAAAAGGTGTGTCTGTTAACTGCTGCTATTTTGTGTATGCGGCTAACGGTCCCAGGAAATATTTTATTGCTTTTTTCATTCATTGTTTCGATCGTCGTTGTTGTTGATACGAACATGTCTGATCCGTTGAAGTCTGCTGTCCGAGCACGTGTGGCGGCCCGTGGTTGGGTCAATCGTTGTAGCAAAAGATTGGCCGAACTTTGTATGAGAATATTGATGTTAACACTGTTGAAATTGCTGATGCTATTGAAGAATTTGACAGCAGGCTTCGCGTTTAGATGAAGCTCAGTCAGGGGTCGAGCTGGAAATCGAATTCTCGGGAACTCAACAGTGACATTGCAGAAGCAGCTGATTATCGTGAAAATGCAAGAGGGCCTCGTATTAAAGCTGCAAAAGTTACTTGCAGTACGTAACAGTAAATCTCCTGGTGATTGTGGTGATGGGTCCCATTCATCAAAAGGTTCTGGTTCTGGTGTTGCGTCTACTGCAAATGTGGAGGCAAAGTTGCCGAAATTGGAATTGCCTATTTTCACAGGAGATGTCACTACTTGGACCTCTTTTTGGGAGCAGTTTCAGGCAGTTGTGGATGCTAGTGAATTACCTAACATAACAAATTTTTCATATCTTTTGTCGCTTCTCAAAGGGGAAGCCAAAGGAGCTGTACAAGGGTTGTCTTTGACTGCTGCCAACTACAGAGCTGCTTGTGATATTTTGAGAAAAGGGTTTGGCCGTCCTGAACGTATTATCTTTGCTCACATTGAGGCATTGCTTGCTATAAATATACCTCGTCAACCTTCAGTTTCAGTTTTGTGGAAAATATTTCGATGATTTACAGGCACATGTTCGCAGTCTTGAGTCACTGGGTATTTCAGGACAGCAGTATGGAGTTGTTTTTGACGCCACTCATTCTGTCTCGCCTTCCTTCTGAGCTGCGCATGGAGTGGGCAAGAGACGGTGCTCAGCATGAGAACGACTTACAGTTTCTGTTAGATTTCCTGCAGCGGGAAATAGAACGTAGTGAGCGTTCTCAAACCTTTCTGAGAGATGGTGTGAGCAGTTCAGTGTTCGACAAAGTCTGTTCCTGTGGCTACTGCAGCATCTTTGTACACAGCTGGGGCTGCTCGTCTAACCAGTGAATTGTGTCAGCGTCATGGCCACACACTGGAACGTTGTTATGGCATTACCAAGGCACCAGTGGGGGACCGAAAAGATGTTTTACGGCGTGTAGGTGCATGCTTTCGTTGTCTGTCCACAGCAAAGGGACACAATTACAAAAAATGCTGTGCAAAATGTACTAAATGCAAGGGAAAACATCATGCTCTGCTGTGTGTTCCAAGACAAAATTTCCCCTCTAGTGGCAAAACTGATGTCAATACAGTACAGTCTAGTGCAACCACACCCACATCTAACACAGTGGTGTCAAATGTTAATGCAAATCTGTCAAGTGTGAACACTATCTCTGAAAAGGCTTCTTCCCATGTTTTTGTTGCAAACTGCCCGTGTTTCAGTGCATGGAAAGTGTGGAATCACTGAAGCTGTCGTCTTGTTTGACACTGGGTCTGATAAAACTTACATTTCAAGTGATCTAGTGAACAGAATTCAGCCTGAGTGGGTTGGGTCTCAAAGCCTAGCTTATGCTGCCTTTGGCAATGATCAAATCAGCAATGCTAAACAGAGGAATGTGTACAAGGTAAATTTACAGGGGTCTGAAGGAAATGTGTCTGTGAAGGCTACTGAGATTCCTACTATTTGTGCTCCCATGTACCGTCCAGCTATCCCTCAAAATGTACTGACATCGTTTGGCAAAAACTTTGAGTTTGTTGATGTTCATGAGGATGGTGAAGTAAAGGTGGATATTCTTGTGGGTCTTGATGCCTACTGGAAGCTGATAACACCTGAGATGGTGTTCTTGTCTGAGAGTCTAGTTGCTCAGCGGTCAGTGTTTGGTTGGGTTTTGTCCGGTCCTCTGCCTGGAACCAAAAATGTCTCCGACAAAGTTGGTATTTCTCACCAATTGTTTTGCATGGAGATTTCAGAGTCTAGTTTGAATAATTTTTGGGACTTGGAATCAGTTGGCATATGTGACAAAGAGTCTCCAGTAGTTGATCCGGTGTTGGATGATTTCAACAAAAAGGTTCAGTTCTCTGAAGACAGATATGTGGTGTCTCTTCCATGGAAGGCTGAGGATATGAGACCTACACTTCTTGACAATGAAAAGCTAGCTCGGTCTCGTTTGGATCACTTGAGTCGTAAAAACTCAGCAAGGATCCTGAATTGGAATCTAGATATCATGAGGTTTTCTGTGATATGTTGAAAGAAAACATGATTGAAGAGGTTCCTCAAGATGAGATGGTTTGCTCTTACCCAGTATTTCATTTTCCACATCGGCCAGTGGTCAAGAAGTCTTGTGCTCTGACTCATCAGTTGAAAACAATGACTCTGTGACAAGATATATGGGCGTCAGGTCAAAAGACCAGTGAAACTGAATCTATAAACTTTCATACACACATTTGACAGTTGATTTTCATTCCCCCCTTCCCTGTTCCCTTCTCCATCCCCCCCATTTCCTGCCCCTTCCCCATGTTGAACAGAGTATCAGATTTAATATGAATTTAATTGTTTGGTACATGTGCACTAATATAACTTTGAATATGCTGAACATAACTTTGAATTAATTCATTTTCATTGACGGGACTATAAATATGTAAAAGAAAGCTCATCAAGATGGATCTTCAACTCTCCTTTGCAGCTGGGACTGTGAACTGTGTTTTCAAAGAAAAGGTCAGTTATTGTTATTATTATTTATGGTTGTTGGAGTCTCTACAGAACTGACTTTACAGAGACTCCAAGGTGGGGAGAATGTTGAAGATCACGTTATTTGTTTTGGATGTTTTTGCATCCACGTATAGTGACCAGTCTTTTTCTAGCTCTCCCATGTTAAAGTACAGAAAATGAAAAAAAGAGTGATTAATGACCGTTGATGGCTTCGGGTCTTTTTTTACGAAACCCCTGTGTGGTTTGTAGTATGTTCTATAGTTTCTTGAACACAAGCAGTGTGGAATCAGCGGACGCCTAAATCAACACACATCTACGGAAATGACTTGTAGTCCCGCCAGGCTCCACTGACGTTGAACCCTGCTGCCACACAGCAGGACAAAATGAGGAAAGCAAGGTTTCTGACCATGCACAAAGACTCATGAGACAACAACGGTGACATCAGTTACCGCAGGCGAAAGACCGGCAGAAACTGATATAGGGCCTACACCGACGGCAGTGGGCATGGCACAGGAAAACCTCCAGACCAAGGAAGCGACAGTAAAAACCCCTGCACACAAACCTGTAGACGGGGACCTTGATCAACAGAAATGGAGTGGTAATCACGGGCAAAAAGGGCAAGGAGATGATACAGATAGGAGCTGAAGAAAGAAGAAGAGAGGCTACCAAAGGAAACCAAAAGGCAATCCATAAGGCCAACAGGGGCACTGGACGACACGGGAAATGCACTCCGAAGAAGGCCCAGCTGGGAATGTGGCAAATGGACCCTGACACCATCAGTTTTCCTCTCAGATCTGCATACTGCTGCCCTCGAATACAACTCGGGTGAAATGGGGGAAATTAAATGATCTTACGCGTAGGCCTACATTTTGTCACTGGAAACAAACAGTGGAACATGTCCCGAGTTCACGTGAGACCGCGCTAACCCGGGTGAGACACACATGGAGACGGAGTCAAGTGTTTAAGGAGATTGAACATGCAGTCAGCATTGTCAAAGAAAGCACTACTCCACCAGCATCTCAAGCAGCGACGTTTTGAGCCTACACATCGCAGACCGGGACGGCGCGGCAGGACAGCTGAACTGCAATACACTCGCCCTTCCGTGTACATGGTGTCGCCGTCGAGAAAACGGCAGATTTTGCGACAGAATGGCGGTTAACAGGAAGAAGAGATAGCCACCATGAGAATGACAGGAGAAGGCGCATCGGAAAGAGCAACAAGAGGAGCGATTACCCGTAAATGACCGCGTGTGTGCGTGCATTTAATCACATGCAGGAAACGCTGTTCAGGAGATGGCATATAGGCCCTATGGTTATTATTGATCACCACTACCACCACCGGCACCCCCCCCCCCCCCCCCCCCCCCCCAAAAAAAGAAAAAGAAAAAAAAGTGACACTTGAAAATAACCAAGAGGTGAACATGACGCAGGCCTACTACCCAGATGGTGTGCCGAAATGGCAAATGAAAGATATCCAATGATAACTTGAGGAACGGGACATTTTACAACAACAACAGCTGCACAACAACAAAAATTGGCTTTGGAGTCATGGCAGGCTGCAAAAATAATACACAGGTTAGGTGGTGTGACAAAACCAGTGAAAGAATGACAATATTCATTTTAATGAATGTTTTTAAATCGAAGTGGCGTGAAAATTTCGTGTGTATACAAAATACTTGGATACCCTAAAGGTCACTTTACTGGAGCATCTCACAGAATTCGCTATAACAGAGAAACATTTTCATCAACAATTTATGACAATCAATTTTGAGAAACTTGATGTGAAAACATACTGTGGCATCAAAATGACACACTGACGGCGAAGGTTTGAAAACAAAAAGGCTTAATTTGAAACTTAAGCAGTTTTTGGACTGTACCTGTATTTTCCAGGTGGCAGTAGAAATTGGCTACTTTAAGCGCGCACACACACGCGCGCGCGCGCACGCACGCACGCACGCACGCGCGCGCATGCACGCACGCACATAAGCTTACACACACACACACACACACACACACACACACACACACACACACACACACACACACACACACACTATGAGAGAGAGTCTGAGGGAGTTTTGATTTTTATCTTCAGTTTTTGCACCATGTCTAGGCTACCTGAAAAATTATGTTAAAATTTATGATGCCCAGTTCATAAGACTTGACTACAGGGATGATAACCTTTGTCCGTCATATGTGGACGCAACACTATGCCGGCAGTTTCATCAATGAATCTTTTATGTACAGCAGGTCCATTACCATGCATAAATAGATCATCTGCTTGTGAGACGCTGATATGCCTCAACAGTTCACAACTCAGCATGGCACTTGCGTTTGAAAGCAGCATTGATTTAAAATGTGTTTGAGTAGCTGTGACAACGCCACTTTAACTTTCAGTTTTACTTCTAACAATATCATAATTATGTTTAATCATGTATGCTTTTATTCATATGTTTATCATTGTTTTTTGCACACACACACACACACACACACACACACACACACACACACACACACACACAAACACACTGAAACACGCACATACAAAACACACTGCACACACGCACAAGCAAAATACACACACACACACACACACACACACACACACACACACACACACACACACACACACACACACACAAACGCACATGGACATGCAAATTCGCGCGCGCGCGCGCACACACACACACAGAGAGAGAGAGAGAGAGAGAGAGAGATGCTACTGACAATTAGGCCTTCCCGTTGTTTTTACGACGATGAAACTTATCGATCAAATCAATCATCTCTCTCTCTCTCTCTCTCTCTCTCTCTCTCTCTCTCTCTCTCTCTCTCTCTCTCTCTCTCTCTCTCCCCCGTTTGCGTACTTTTGTGATTTTGTGTCCGGGGTGCGTGGATACGTGCGTGGATACGTGCGTGCGTACGTGCGCGGAATCTGTCTGTCTATCTATCTATCTATCTATCTATCTATTTGTGTGTGTGTGCGTGTGTGTGTGTGTGTGTGTGTGTGTGTGTGTGTGTGTGTGTGTGTGTGTGTTGTGTGTGTGTGTGTGTGTGTGTTGTGTGTGTGTGTGTGTTTGTGTGTGTGTGTGTGTGTGTGTGTGTGTTTGCTTTCTCTGTTTCTGTGTGTGTTGTGTGTGTGTGTGTGTGTGTGTGTGTGTGTGTGTGTGTGTTGTGTGTGTGTGTGTCTGTTTGGTCTGTATGTCTCTCTCTCTCTCTCTCTCTCTCTCTCTCTCTCTCTCTCTCTCTCTCTCTCTCTCAGTCCATAGTTTTGCATTTGTTTATAAAACGAAACGTTAATATTTCAAGAAAGAGAGATCTTTTGTACAAATGTAAGCAGGAAACTTTATAGTTCTAACATTAGTAGGCTGACAGGTTAGGAGAATGGATAGATGAGAACAATGTTACCAGTGAGTATTAATCAGGCTTTAAGAAAGGATATTCGCAGTGGATCACATTTTACCTTGTTAGCACTCGTACAAAACAGTTTTCATGTAACTGCAAACTTTAGGCTTATGTAGCGTTCACAGACTACGAAAAACCGTTTGACTCGATTAATAGAAATCTACTACAGCCTATAAAAAAAAAAAAGTATCAACGGTAAGTCATTTAAGTGTACTTAAGTCGTGTATGAAAATGTAAAATGCAGAATAAGAGGTGCTCCTATACATTCTGATTACATAAGATGCACAAATGGAGTGAAACAGGGAGATGCGCGAAGCCCTGTACTATTCTCTGTTTCTATTGATGAGTTACCACTACATGTCCTTAATAACATTAACCGCTCCTCTAGATCTGATCACATACCACCAATTCTGTCATCCTTACACTGGCTCCCAATTCATATCAGTCTCGCACTGACTTTAAAGTTCTCTTCCTGGTTTTCAAATCACTGAATAATCTGGCTCCCTCCTACCTCTCTGACCTCCTCCATCTCTATGTTCCGTCTCGCAGCTTACGCTCATCCACCGATTCTCGCCTGCTTCGGCTTCCTCCGCTCGCCTGAAAACTTCAGGCCAACGATCTTTCTCTTACCAGGCATCTGCTCTGTGGAATAGTCTCCCTTCTTCTTTGCGTAACACGGACTCTTTAGAGACTTTTAAAACCTCCCTAAGGACACATCTTTTCCCTCGGACTGATTGACTATATCCACTTACCATTGTGCGCGTGTTTGTTGGTGTTGAACGCGCTCGTGTGTCTGTCTGCGTGTGTTTTTTTTTTCGGCGGTGTGTGTGTGTGTGTGTGTGTGGGGGGGGGGGGGGGGGGGGGGGGGGGGGGGGGGGGGTGCGCTTTGAATTAGAATTATAATTTTATCAGGTTTTCTGTGGTATGCTCTTTGGGCTCTTGCGAGGAAAAGCGCTCTATAAGTATCCTTTTACTTACATTACATTACATTACATTAAATTACATTACAGAAAACATGGTGCTGTGCTCTCACATCGTGCATTGGAGTTGTTCATTCCTCTTTCAGCTGAGGAATGTTGTTTAATTGTCAGAGACTGTTATGGGGCAGCAGACACATCTAAACAATTTGGATCGTGCTGCTTCTTCACTTCAAAAGAAGATCAACATGAATAAAAGTAATATAATTGTATTTTGGAAGAGAGGTTATTTAAGTGTAAGAAAACGATGGCTATATGATGGCGTTGTAATACCTATAGTTAATGTTTATAAGTATTTGGGAATAATTATCTCCTTCCATTTCAGTTTCACATCTGCCTGTAAAGATCTTGCCAGTCGAGCGAAAAATGCACTGTTATATATGTAGTACAGAAGTTTTATACTCCTAAAAGAATTCTTTGAACTGTTTATAAAACTTTTTGATACGCGTGTTCAGCCAGTTCTGTTATACAGATAAGAAATATGGGTGTTAGACAAAGCTGCTGTTAAGTTTGGGTCAGTCCATTTGTTTGCTCTTAAACAGTATTTAGATGTAGATCTGCGAACCACAGATGATCTAGTGCATGGTGAAACAAACAGATTTCCCATGGTCTGTGAATTCTGTAGTCAACTGCATTCGATATTGGTTTACGCTATTACGTAGGGATGAACATAGACTACCTAACATAGCTTACAAAATGTTTGTATGATTTATATGCAAAAGGAAAAAAGATCTGGGTAACAATTAAATGTGTGTGTGTTTTTGTTTTTAACTATCAGCTAAGTTACGCCTCACTGCGATCTCATCCATTAGGCGAAGCTGCATTTTGGTCAACTCCCTCGCTGATAGTTCCTCTAATTTCGATCCTAAATAAGTCCCATCCTACGTTTGAGGGTTTAACTCCTGCGAACTCTCTCCTCCCAAAAGTTGGGCAGAATCATGCTCTTTACATTATCGAGAATCTTTGTTTATTTGAACTAAGTTTACAGCAGCATGCACTAAACCTGATATTATACGGAAATTTTGTTGTTTTTGTATAAGGTTTTGGAATACAGACAAATAGCTACTTCGTAGAGTTTGCATAAAACAATTGCCATAGTTTTTATAGTATTTGTTTTGAATGATTTTTGATGAAGCGTTATATATTGTACATTTTACCCCTCCATCACGGGCTGAGACCTATGTGAATAAACCCATCATATTCATTCATTCATTCATTCATTCATTCATTCATTCATTCATTCATTCATTCATTCATTCATTCATTCATTCATTCATTCATTCTCTCTCTCTCTCTCTTTCTCTGCAAGACAAATATACGATTTCAAGTGAGGGTCCACACATCGACCTCAACAATGGATATGACATGAAATAGATATGAAAAAAAGAAACGTCCTCTACCAACATGAGAATCAAAGCAAAGCTGAGTAAGTAAGCAGAATCAAACGACTAAACAGTCCTCGGTCCAAACAGGGAAGTCGTACACGTACATCTAGATACAGACTTCGTGCAAAACACACACACACACACACACGCACGCACACACACACACACACACACACACACACACACACACACACACACACTCTCTCTCTCTCTCTCTCTCTCTCTCTCTCTCTCTCTCTCTCTCTCTCTCTCTCTCTCTCTCTCTCTCTCTCTCTCTGTAGTGACAATTGACAGCCACACCGTCCTCTACTACCCCCTCCCCCCCCCCCCCCCCCTTTTTTTTTTTTTTTTCCCTTCTCTCTCTCTCTCTCTTTGTCTTACATACTGTAATAAGGTTTAGCAGTTTATGTCATTTTTCAGTCTCTTTCTACACCCCCTCAACCCTCTGCTCCCCTCGCGCTCTTCCCTCGGTCTGTCTGGCTAACACTGATGTAAACCAAAGCCGTGATAGGGGCGCAGTGCTAAAAAAGACAACAGACAGGGAAGGTTGACGTATTGTGAGCAGTTGCTGGTTCCACACTCTCCCTCCCCCTCCTTCGCTAATCTGATCGATCGTGCTGCGACCGATCGTGGGTGGGGGCAAGGATTCCGTCATTCTTCCCCTCTCACTTCAGAGAAAACCGCTAACACCCCCCCCCCCCCCCCCCCCCCCCCCCCTCCTCCGCCTCTTTCCCTTTCCTTCACCAATCACCATGGTCACAGGAAAGATGGCAAGATGCCCGTGTCTACATGTGCCTCACAGATGCGGTCGTCATTGTTCGTTCATTAGCGTAAACGCTAAAAATAGTTCCACATACGTTTTCAACATACATACATTACTTTAACAGAGAAAAGGACAAATAAACAACTCGATCAGTATGTGAAAAATACCTATCCATCACATGGGAAAAAAAGCAGAGGGAGAGACACAGGAAAAGAAAACGAACAAAGCAAGCAAACAACAACACACAACAACAGCAACAACAGCAACAAAAATCGAAAAAAAAAAACAACAACAACGACAATAAAAAGGATTAGATAAAAATTTGCTGCGTGGTGTGTGTCTGTCGGTCATTAGCCTCACAATTCTTAGAATCAACCTTCAAGCAAAAGATTGTATATTAACTATGATGAAACCAATTCTATAGCATAATAAAACCAGCCACATGTTTTTCGATTTCATGCACTATTGGATATCGAGGTATCTGGTATCTAGTTATTTCTAGTTTAAAAAAAAAAAATTCTCTGTTCACAAAAAAATTTTGCCAGCAGTAAAATATGATCAAATATACGTATCTGACACAAAATTAACTTCAAATAAAAAAAAGGCAAGCAAAAAAAAAAAAAAAAAAAAAAAAAAAAGTTCCTTTGCAAGTGCAAAGCATATGTAGGCCTACAATGTTCTAAGAACAAGCGCCTGGAATCGCTTCCTTCTAACAAGCTCACAGCTCAGATACATGCAGAAAACTGTTCCTTTCATCAGTACAAAAAAGAATAAGACTGATCTCCAACAACATCTTGGATACCATTACATTTGTCATATTGATCATTATTACAATATCAACACCTTTCTACAGGTGGAGCGAAAACCCACAGGTGAGTTAAGAGAAGAAATGTATCAGAGTTTTCATCACGGACATTGTCAGAGTGAAGGGAAGGGGGGGGGGGGGGGGGGGGGGGAACTCGAAAGATCCTCCTCTTTTATTCTTATTCTTACCTTATAACAGACGTTTCGATGTATATGTGAAAGTGTGTTGTTCTCATTCAGTTTCAGTGACAATTGAAAGTAATCAATGTTGATCCTGGAAAAAGAACTGTGAGACAAAATCGTCATGCAGTTTTCAGCTCAGTAAGCTGTGACAAATCTCAAGACTGAAAACAAAAAACCCATCTAACCGAGAACTGTTTGTGTCTAGTTCAAAACACTTTGTATAAGACGTTCAAGTGTACTAATCTTAATTTGAGATCAGAATGAGAAACAGTTAAAAAAGAGAAGACAGCACTGTTAAAAAAACAACAACAACAACAAACAAAACAAAAAAACAAAACACACACACACACACACACACACACACACACACACACACACATGAACCAAATTACAGACAGCAATGCTGAAATCCAGAACATCACCACTGCTACAGAGTGGACACATGATGCTCTATCCCTGGAGAACCAGGCCGCCCTATTTCTGTGGAAAATATGGCCGCCGTGTCTGCTTTTGCTGGGAGGCTTTGAAACATTGCCACCATTTTTGTGATGAGTCGTTTCAAGGACAACAACTCTTCACAACACGTCATTCTTATGGCCCTTGCTGTGGCTGACTTTTCTTTGTTGTATGTTGGTCT
This sequence comes from Conus betulinus, assembly GCA_016801955.1. Lineage (NCBI taxonomy): Eukaryota > Metazoa > Mollusca > Gastropoda > Neogastropoda > Conidae > Conus > Conus betulinus. The sequence continues at coordinate 194,475 of JADBJO010003232.1, forward strand.
GTTACGTCAGTGGCTCCACTATGTTTTCCATGTGGATATATATAATTTGCACATTGTGGTGTGTAAGCTGTGTTGGTGGCTTAATTATGCGACCACTACTATGTCTTCCTGGCTGCTGACCTGTGTGACGGTGCAGCGAACCATGGCGGTGAAATGGCCGCACAAGATAAAGATGATGATGTGCTCCCTGCAAAGGACCTGGATTGTCATAGCTGCTGTTGTGACCTTTGGCTGTACTCTCCATCTTCACTTTGTGTTTGGGATAGTGATGTCTGATGACAAAGGTGCACTTTCAGGTCTGATAGCTATGAGGACTTTGTCATGCGTGTTTGGTCGTGGGTCGATCTGACAGTGTTTACTTTGCTTCCATCCCTCTGTCTTCTTATTTGTGATGTCGTATTGTCCTTGACCTTGTTCAAGGCCTCTTCCAGCATGTCCTCGACCATGTACGCTGCCTCAAGCAACAGTTCATCACACATCAGTAACAGTCGTAGAAGAACAGCCTCCAAGACGACAGTCCTGATTTTAGTCCTCTCCTGCACGTTTCTGGTTCTGACCATGCCTGTGTGTATCTATCTCATCTGGGATCATTATGCCTATTCTGATTCAGCACAAAACACCGGGGTATGGACTAGAAAGACTTTAGCATTTGCCGTGGCTATGCTTCTATGCCACACGAACAGCGCCATCAATTTTCTTCTGTATTGTTTTACAGGGACCAAATTCAGAGAAGAGTTCTTGAGATGGATCTGCTGTGATGTCAAAGGTCGCTCCATTTCATCTATCAGTAGTTCACGTTCCAGGTTTTCTACTGGAAGGAAAAACAAAGAAACGGTGCTGAGCACCGCTTTGGAAAGTTAATTTTACTTTGATTAAGCAGAAAAAAAAACTTGAAACAGCGGTCTTACCACCGAACGAATGAAAACATCTTTGAAAGTAGTACATGGATGTTCAATCCAGAACGCGAGGTATTCAATGAACGCATAAATCTACATGAATAATGTAAGAGCGATTATGGGAGACTGAGATGCTCCAAAGTAGTTTCAGGGGAGTTCATTGGACTCCAAGTTGAGCCTGATAGTCCTGTCTTTATCGAATGATGATGAGTGAAAACTCAGACATCAGACTGCTGGTGCCTGGTACGATGGCTGGTGAGGGACTGCAGCAGCTTGGTGATGAGATAAAGGTGTATCAGGTGACTAGGGACCACTAACAGACATGATGGCCAGTGAGGGACCGCAGCATTTTTGTGATGAGATGGGGTGATGGATCAGGTGATCAGGGACTGCAGCATCTCGCTGTGGATGTGGCAGCAGTACCCCAGGTGAGAAAACAGTACAAATATTTAGCAAAAACCACACATCGGAGAAGAAAAAAAAAAATGTGCACCAGTAACCAGCACAACAAGAAAGAAAATAGGACAAAAGGGTGACAATGTGTAGTGGTAACACTAAAACACACCAGAAAACAAATATACGCAGTGACGTCAGTAAAACTTTTAAAAAGGTCATGCATTGAACAAGTGAACATAAGCCTCTGAGTAATCGCTTTCACCTATACAAACGGACCAAAACTCCACACGCACACATTCTGTTGGCTTTTTTGTTCATCGCATTTGATTGTGTTTGTTTTCGGTGAACGTTTGAAGTTCATCACCAACTCAAACATACCGAAAGCCCGCCCTATGATTGTCGTTTCCATAAAAAACGTCATTTATAAAGATTGTGCTCGCACGAGAGAGAAGGGGAATAAGCTGCGGTGCAACAGTTACTGTACACACGGCGCTTCTCCTCTCGTCTCTATTCAAACCTTCCGTTACCCCCCCGAACCCCACACCCATCTTTCCCTCTTCCGTCCCCACGTCCTCGCCCTCTTCTCCTCGCCCCTCCTTTATCTCTGTCTCCCTCTCTGTCTCTGTCTCTGTTTGTCTCTGTGTCTGTCATAAAATCAAAATTGTGCTTTATATACACCCTTTTTTTTTCTTTTTTGTGGACAAAATGTAAACAAACCGGTATTGCGGCCATCCAAATGGCAAGAATGTAGCCTTTTACCTGTTTGCGTAACAAATATGTGTATTTGAAAAAAAAAAGGGAAAAGAATGAAGAAACAGATTACTTGATACACATGTGGTGTGAATTCACGATTTGTCGTTAGCTGTGTACACAACATTGCATTGTATTGTAAAAATAGTGGAAAATGAGCATGTCCAGAGGATCATGGGTTCGAATCCCAGCCATGACTTGTCCCGAGATGGGAAAAAAAGGGCCAGCAGAGGGATATCCGGAGTCATGAACCGGGTGTGGCCCAACCCCCCTAGGGAGTCAGGAGATAAGGGCCGAAACACTTGCTTGAAGGGGGCTTCTCTTCTGAGGACTCACTGCTGCCACGCTCTCCACGAGTTTCTTTGTACTACTGCATATCATGTGTGCAGACGTGAAAAAACAACAACCCCCCCCCCCCCCCCCCCCATCCCTCCCAGAACAACTGATCTATATAGGAAAAAAGAGACATAAAGAACGACACAGGCCGGAAAAACAATCGAGCATACCACGTGCCTTTTTTTATTCTGAATATAATCCTTCAGAACTGAACTAAACTATAATACACAGGATGTTGTTGTTCTTGTCGTCGTCGTCGTCGTCGTCGTTGTTGTTGTTGTGTTGTTGTTTTTGCTGTTGTTGTTCAATTCTTCTTCGTCTTCTCTTTTTCTTGTTCTTCTTGTTCTTGTTCTTCTTGTTCTTGTTCTTTATCTTCTTCTTCTTCTTCTTCTTCTTCCTTTTCTTCTTCTTCTTCACATCGTAAAGAGTCATGGGGCACCGCAGTAAAGAACTATTCTCCAGTTCTTCCTGCTCTCTCGCTTGTATGCCAAGGCCTGGGACTCTACAAATAGCTAACAAATACTCTAACTGTTATGAGCATTAAAAGACCAAGGAAGTCTTACGCATGATTTCTGAAGAAGCTTTTTTCACGGTCCCGTTGCTACCTTTCCCCATGATTTCAGAGGCACGTTATGATGTGGTTTGTATTGAGCTACTGTTCTGCAGAGCGGTGTCAACCGGGTATTGCAGTGACCCGTGGTAGTTTCCTGTCAGCAATCTTTCTTGTCATAAAATCCTGCCATGTAATGAAACAACCGTGGACAGAGACAGGCAATCATCCCGTCAGTTTTCCAGTGACATGGGATTTTTTGCTTGTGGGATTGCTCAGACCCTGGCCCAGCAGTGTTTAGCTGCAGGACGCCACCGTAACAAAACCAAAGATGTTATGACTGATGTTTCGCTTTACCATGAGATTCGATCTTCTCTCTGTCTCTCTGCCTCTCTGTTTGTGTCTGTCTGTCTGTCTGTCTGTCTGACTCTCTCTCTCTCTCTCTCTCGATCGAAATCTGATAAACTACGAATGATTTGTATCTATGTATAATTGAGAATGATACATTTTTGACCAAAATTATTCGATGTACATCCCTTTGTCTTTGTTCATGTCGTTTTCGGTGTTGGTTTCAGAGATAAATATCATTATCACGCGTTGCTCCACCCCCATCCTATCCTTTTTTTTTTTTTTTTACATAAGGAGAAAGCACAGAATCATTAAACTATGCCGACTTTCTGTCTCTGTCTGTCCCTCCCTCTCTCCCCCCCCCCCCTCTCTCTCTTATAGCAGTATTACCCCCCCCCCCCCCCCCCCCCCCCCCCCCCCCCCAGGCTCCCCCATATACAGTCGCAGCTTCATTCTGTCGTAGCCCCAGTATTAGAGACCACATGGGAGTGATCAATAGTAGATCGCTATGAGACATCTCACCAGAAGAGACACTGTACTGCAGCTGAACCACTTTGTGGTGGTCACTGATGGTTCTGACTGAAAACGTGCAAGACATCACATTGTAACCCCTCAAATGACGGACAATAACTGTTCAGTCCACGTCAGTAAACGGACCCTCTTGCGAGCGTCATCGTGTCCATCCAATGGCAGTTTCCCACGCACTTACTAGTACTGACAACTTTGACATGAATTCGCCACGGACATGGAATCATTAATGGCCTTAAGATTTGAGCCCCTTTTGTTTTGAATCAGTTAGGATCAGGATGATCAAGGTCATCCCATGGAGTTCCATTCTGTGTGCAACAACATGGCAGGGCTCAGAACGTATGCTGGAGCGTTTTATCGGGAAATTTGAGAAACAGTCTCAAAGAGATTAATCCTTGATGTGAATGAAACTCGACTGCGTGGTTTCAGTTTTTCATTTCAAACCCATAGCCCGATCACCTTTGGTTTGGACTAGGAAGAAGACCCCCCCCCCCAAAAAAAAAAAAAAAAAAAAAAAAAAAAAAAAAAAAAAAAAAAAAAAAAGAAAAGAAAAGAAAAGAAAAGAAAAAAAAAAATCGCACACATAAATGCCTTTCTGTTCAGAGACTCGATAACCTAACGGTATTTTTGTTGTCGGTTTAGAGTACGTAGACTGCGAAGCAGATTGCGGTCACCCGGCGTCAGGTAGGTAGACGGTTAAAAACGTTCACAACAACGCACGCAGAAGTTTGTAAAGAAGTAAAGAAGTAAATGAAGGAGTGTTCCAACACGCTTCAGTCAGCTCGCTGATCCATTGACATCAGTCCTGCATGATCAGTGAGATCCGACTGCAGCGCCATGGGATCCTGTTAGCAGCACAGTCTTCATGCCCCATGGAATCCTGTTAGCAGCACAGTCTTCATGCCAGTGAGGGCCCAACGCTGGGTATGAGCCACTGGTTGTCTGATCACAGCTGTTAACTCTGTGTGTGTGTGTGTGTGTGTGTGTGTGTGTGTGTGTGTGTGTGTGTGTGTGTGTGCGCGTGTGTGTGTGTACGTGTATGTATGTGTGTGTGTGTGTGTGTGTGTGTGTGTGTGTGTGTGTGTGTGTGTGTGTGTGTGTGTGTGTGTGTGTACGTGTATGTATGTATGTGTGTGTGTGTGTGTGTGTGTGTGTGTGTGTGTGTGTGTGTGTGTAGAGTCGAGAGAGCGGAGGGGGTGGTGGGGAGAGAGAGCGGAAAACAGGGCACGTGAACATGTCGTTGCAGTTTTGTTTCTGAGAATTGAATCAAGAGTTCACAGCTCTGGAATCGCCGTACTGGGATGGTGCACCAATCTTCTTATTGTCCGAAACGCAACCAACTAACCAGGACCTGATCAGGACCGCCACAACACCCAAATAAAAAACAAAAAAAAAAAAGGGGGGGGGGGGGGGGGGGGGGGGGGGGGGACTCCGCCCACCCACCCACCCACAAGCTGTAGTCACGGCATTGACAACACTCAACGTCATACCTTTGAACACCTGTTCGAGAGATCAAACACATTAGAACATAACTGCTATTGAAAGATATAATACAAAGAAAGATGGTGGACGACTGAGCGTGCGCATGGGACAGAGACGATGATGATGATGATGATGACGACGACGACGACGACGACGACGATGATGATGATGATGATGATGATGATGATGATGATGATGATGATGACGACGACGACGACGACAACGACGAAGACAATGATGAAGATAATGATGATGACGATGCTGCTGCTGCTGCTGCTGCTGCTGCTGCTGCTGCTGCTGGTCTTTATTTGCAATGATAAAAGTCGAGCAAGTACATGTGTGTGTGTGTGTGTGTGTGTGTGTGTGGTTTTTTTTGATCCGGTCTTTGTTCTGGAAAGGGACTAAGCGTGATCACCTAAAAGTTAAGAAGTTAATAAAAAGCTTCGACAGGCTCACATATTTTCAGAAGAGAGAGAGAGAGAGAGAGAGAGAGAGAGAGAGAAGAGAGAGAGAGAGAGAGAGAGAGAGGTGAAGGAGGGAACAGGAGGAGGGGTGGGGGTGCTGGGGACAAGGGAAGGCTGCAACAAAGACAAGGGAGAGAAATGCGGTACATGAAGTAACCCTGGCACGGCAGCTTACTCCCCCTTTTCACATGTGCAGCAAAACCTTCATTTGTCCAAACCAACGTGAATTTGAATACAACGCAAACTGATCCATCACGGGCAAATCTGTCAACTAGTCTCAAAAATGACGTTTTCATGGAAACGACAATCATGTGATGGGTTTTGCGTTTACGTCTAAGTTGGTGATGAACTTTAAACGTTCCCCCAAAAACAAAACAAAACAAAACAAACAAAAACCAAACAAAACAAAAACAAAACAAAACAACAACAACAACAACAACAACAACAACACACACACACACACACACACACACACACACACACACACACACACACACAATGAAGAAAAAGACAACAGAATGTGTTCGTATAGGTGAAAACGTTCACTCATACGCTAAACGTTCACTTATTTGATATTGGATTAACAAAAAAAAGTTTTACTGCTGTCATTGCTTATTTTGTTTTCTCGCCCGTTTTATCGTTGCTGCTACACGTTGTCATCCTTTTGTCCTGTTTTCTTTCCCGTTGTACGGGTAAGAAAGACTACAGTGGAAACAGAGAAGGATGACATTCGCCATCTTGAGCGTGCCCACCAAGTTGCCATCTTCAGATTAAGAACAGGACACTGTCAGTTGCTCTCCCACCTCTATCACCTGAATATATCACACACAGATGAGTGCCCATGTGGCACTGGCCCACAAAACCCAGCCCATGTACTTCAGTCCTGTCCCACGGCCGACAGCCTGCGGCGTGAGTTTTGGCCCGGTGCAGTGGAACTCCAAGAAAAGCTGTGGGGAACGGCAGACTCACTCCGACGGACCGCTGACTTTGCCCAAGCTACCGGACTTTGTATCTGACCAGCATGACCAGGGAATGCAGAAGAAGAAGAAGGTTACTGCGGCACATTTTTCTCATCTTTTCTGCGGTTTTTTGCTAAACATATGTCCTGTTTTCTCGCTTGTTTGTACTGCTGCCACGTCTGCATATACTCGTGCGGTGGTGCAGAGACTGTGGTCCTGTGGACACCTGGATGGCAATGTTCCTGCAAACATGACTGTTATGGTGCCAATGAACTCGGGCATCCAAGTGCCACGGTCCACCCTCAAGCACTATGGAATTATACTTTCGAGTTTTTGGTTTATAATGTGATACGACAGAACCGTTGGATGCAGTTTGAAACCACATTGTCTCTTCATAACTACCTAATACAGTCTGGAATCGTATGAGCTGTCTATAGCCTTCTGTCCAACTCTGGAACACCATTGGCTCTCCATAAATTCCGCACATAGTCGAACTCTGGCTCTCCATAGCCTTTTCCTGCAGTTCGGAACCACATCGGCTCTCCATAACTTTCTCTCGGAGTCTAAAACCACATCGGATCTCCAGAACTTTGTCTTGGAGTCTTAAACTACATCGGCTCTCCAGAACTTCATTCTACAATCTGAAACCACTTTGGCTCTCCAGAACTTCCTTCTACAATCTGAAACCGCACTGGCTCACCAGAACTTTTCTTCTACAAACTGAAACCACATTGCTTCTCCATAACTTCCTTCTACAATCTGAAACCATATTGGCTCTCCATTGCATCCTTTTACAATCTGAAACCTGACTGGCTCTCCATAACTTCCTCATGTAATCTGAACCTCACTGGCTCTCCAAAACTTCCTCATGTAATCTGAAACCTCACTGGCTCTCCATAACTTCCTCATGTAATCTGAAACCTCACTGGCTCTCCATAACTTCCTCATGTAATCTGAAACCTCACTGGCTCTCCATAACTTCCTCATGCGATCTGAAACCACATTGGCTCTCCGTAACTTTCTTCTACAGTCTGGAACTGCAATGGTTCTCCATAACTTCCACACTACTTGTGTCATCCTTGCTGTTCATCGTATGACATGAAGAAAAATAACCTAAAAATCATCCTGATATTCCCTGCTTTTCTGACCATCTCAGGTGCATATGGTGCATTCAGGTCCAGGTCTTTGATGTCATGAAAGATGCTGATGGATTGAAATGACGATTGTATTTAGAGGGAGTGGGGAGTTGGGGGGAGGAGTGGAGGGGGGAAGGGAGTAGCTGGCCTTCTTTGTCTGTTGACAGCAGAGTAGATACTATTAGATATCAAAGTGATAGAGCTCTGTGTGCAGAGTTCTTCTGGGTTATGATATTCTTAATCCGATGTTGGTACTTGTCCTTGGAGAGTACTTAAATGTTGACTACAAAATCATCGGTAATGGGATCATGATATTTGATCGTGTGTAAAACAAACAGAAACTGGTGGATTAAACAAAGAACTTTCATTTCAATAAACAACAAAATCGAGCTGTCGAGTGGAAAGAAGGAGAGGAGAGGTAGGGGATGAGGGGAAAGGGGATGATGGGGTGGGGCAGGAGCACTTTGACACTTAGAGAAGTGGAATAATAATCTTGCGAGGCTTTCTCTTGTGGCCGGGTGGAAGGCCTGGGTTCAAATCCACATGACGTCATTGACTGTGGAGAGGGGGGAGGGCGGGAAGGGGCGGGGAAACGGAGAAGAACGGAGGGAATGGGGTGGGGAGTGACACTGCATTTGTCGAATCCATGCAGTTTAAAAAAAACAAACAAACAAAAAACATCCCACCGCCTCTCGGCTGTCGAGGCAGTAAACTGTCGAGGTTCACCGTGTCTAGGGCAAGACATGACAGAAGGTGGAGTCCACACCTCTCCTTCCGCCGCCTTACACTTCCCTGGACTGAATCAGGTATCTCTTTACCGCTGGATGGACAGAGCTCCTTTTGAAGCCCCCCCCCCCCCCCCCCCCCCCACCACCACCACCAAGAAAAAGATGATTTAATGTGTGGTTCAAATTTATAACCGTCAGCTTCGCGCGCGCGCGCGCGCGCACACACACACACACACACACACACACCATCCACACACCACAAACCTCACTTCAACGGAGCATAATTCTTTTCCTGTCGGAATGTTCACAGGTGTGTCCGGCAGTGTCCGTGCCACGGTCCAAAGGCTGACCAGAATGTGCCGGACGATAAAGGATGCAGTCAGATCCTACATGACCACGTTTTCTGGCTCCCACGGGTGCCGGAACATCATCATAAAGGATGCAGGGGACGGCAGAAGATGACTGTCTGCTGCAGCCTTGGGTGCCTGTCCTGAACCAGCTGGGCCTGACGAGGTGCCGTGGACAGCTGATGTCATGACACTGGGCTGTGTGTGTGTTCCTGACTGTACCCACTACCTGAACGGAAAGAACGCTTTGGGACTGGGTCAGAGAGAGAGAGAGAGAGAGAGAGAGAGAGAGAGAGAGAGAGAGAGAGTGCATGATTGAAAGTGCAATGCTTTTGTTTTTACCCCCCCCCCCCCCCCCCCTCTCGTCCTTCTTCTTTCTCATTTGTATTGTGCGAAAGATATTGCTCTTTTACTGTATGAAAAGTCAAAGCACTGAAGATTACACGTAGTAGAATGTAGGACACGTATTGTACTCTCTCTCTCTCTCTCTCTCTCTCTCTCTCTCTCTCTCCGTTTACGTGTGCGTGTGTGTGTGTGTCATTCATTTTACGTCTTTCCACTTATCGTGATATTAGACGAAAAAAAAAAAAAAATCGTGCCGAAAGAGAGAGATGGGGAAAGGAAGAGCGTATGTGCTCATGCTTGTGCACGCATATGTATGTGCGCATGTGTGTGTGCTCGTGTGTGTGTGTATGCGAGTCTGTTTGAGTATGTTTGTGTGCATATGTATGTGTTTATATGAGTGCTTATATGAATAATAATGGTAATTACAAAACACTTAAATTGTTCAAATAAGTTTGAAAGGGAAAAAAGCTAAAATTTTAACAAAACTAATTAACAACCAACAAGTCACACAGAAACTTAACCTTTCTCAGTCCTTGTCACTTTTGAGCTTTGTACATTATTTCCATCTTCCCTCCCCACACATATCCCCCATCCCCCCCCCCCCCCCCCCCCCCCAAAAAAAAAAAAAAAAAAAAAAAAAAGGAACCTGTAAATACTTCCCCAATGGAGTGCGCTCTAAGCATACAAAAAAAAACTCATATGTTAGAGCTGGTGACTCAAAGATGGCCTGTGCACTATTTTGCCTCAACACTGGAATTATTTTTTTTCATGTCTTGACATATAACAATATGATCACGTGTTATTTTCTTTTTACATAAACACACTATGTTTTTAACATATTTTGTTTTAAAAGCATCAAGTTCCACCTATACATCAATGAAAGTATATTTTTGTTTAAACTAAAATTACGTTGAATGATTTTAATATCAAAAATATCAAACTGATTTTGATTGTCATGTTCTATCATTCTATCTTTGAACGTTTTCGAAATATATGTTTTAACTAAATTCCACTGCTCATGTACCGATAAGGGTAGTTTAAGATCTTCAGAACCACAGATATGTTTTGCTCCATGCTTAGCAGCCCTATCTACTTTATCAATGTAATAAAAGGAACAGTGTGAAGGAATCCAACAAAAGGATAATTGGGTGCCTCCTTCAATAAGCATGTGGATCAAACAGCTTATCTCAATAATCATTTCAGGCCTAGTATGCAGATGAAAATCTTTTATCGCCTGAAGGACTGATTTTGAATCTACACAAAACAGAGCTTGACATATTGTTTTGGGGAAATTTAAAAGGTAATTCAAAGCCATGAGTATTGCTGTTAATTCAGCTGTAAATATGGATATGTTACATCCAATGTAAAACGATTTCTCCACCCTCAAGTCAGGATTAAGAATGCACAACCTGTTTGCTTACCAATACATGAACCATCTGTGTATATTTTTAATTGGTTAGTGTATTTCGTGTCAATATGACACTTAGTATAACTTGCTAGCATATTGATATTTTCATCTTTTTTATGTTGGTGTGATCAATATCAAATGGGCTTTTTTTAAGTTCCCAGGGTGGAATAGGACAAAAAGATGGTCTGGGAGAGAAAGCTTCTTTTTCTAATGAAACCCCAGAATCTGAAAGTATTTTTGATGTATAAGTTGCTATAGTTATTTGAGAAGTTATAGACTTTGCTCTTTTCGGAAAATCAAAATCTGATCTTATTTTGATTTCTGATTGAAATGTGTTTTTTTCTAGCTGCACTTTTAATGACAAATTTACAACACGTTAAATCTCTATAATCATCTAGAGGAAGTACCTGAGCTTCATAATATGTACGTGACGACGATGCGTGTACAGGAAGTCCAAGGGCTAATTTCAATGCCTTGCATTCAATACTTTGCAGTTTTTGTAATAGATATTTAGGCGCATTGAAGAATATTTCTTGGGCATATGTTATTTTTGATCTCATTAAAGATTTACATAGAGTAATCAAAGTAGCTGGATCTTGCCCCCACTTTTCTTTAGAAATAATTTTCAGAAAGTTTAATATTTTTCTCTCTTTTTGTTAATAAATATTCGATATGAGAGTTCCATGATAATTTAGATGTAAAATAAACTCCTAGAAATTTGACCTCTGTAACGTACTTAAGAGGAGTATCATCCAATGTGAAAATAGGCATACTTTCTGGGTTAGATCCACTGTTAAAAAGAATCATATTTTTTTTTTTCGGTTGAGAGACTTAATCCATTTCGCTTCATATAATCCACCATCTTGTTTAGTTCTCCTTGATAGATCTTTTTGACGAATTTTATATCTCGCTGTGAAGTTTTTTTTTTAAACGTTACATCCATCCACATGCACATATCATCTGCATACTGGACAAGAACGACTTTTTTTTTGACATTTTGTTTGGCAGATCATGCATTAATAACGAGAAGAGAAGCGGCGCTAATACTGACCCTTGAGGGATTCCCATTGAAAGTGTTCTGTTTGTGGAATATGTTTTTCCTACCCTTGTTCTTATTACCCTATCCTTTAGAAAACATCTGACATAGTTGTATATACTTCCTGTCAAGCCAATGTTTTTAAGTTTGTTCAATAGCTGTAAATGCCACACTTGATCGTAAGCCTTATGTATGTCGAAAAAAGGTAGCAAGAACACATTTTCGTCTAGCAAACTGTTTCTTTATATTTGTTGATAATTTCACTAATATTTCTGTAGTGGATCGACCTTTCTGGAAACCAGCTTGATTGATTGGTGTGATGTTATATTTTTCGCAGTAATGTACAAGTCTATTCAAAACAATTCTTTCTGAAAGTTTACATACATGTGAAGTTAACGCGATAGGTCTATAATTCTTAGGATCCTTTGTAGATTTTCCTTGCTTATGAATTGGAACAACAATCGACTGTTTCCATATATTTTTTTGGCATAATACCATCGCTCCAACACGTACTAAATAATTTATGAAGAAACTCTACAAAATGTTCAGGCAAATTTCTTAACATTTGATTAGATATTGCAGCATCTAAACCAATAGATGATTTTCTTAATGGTATAGATCTAATGGCTTCTTTTACTTCTTGGATAGTTATAGGAGCATTGATATTGTTACTATGTCTGCTGTTGATTCATCATGTGCTTTACTACCTTCTTCCGTCTCTCTGTATATTTGGTCCGTTCTTGTTAAACCTTCAGAGCAGCTTACCTTAGCAAACATGTTTACAAAAGCTTCTGCTTTCTCATCAGCACTAGGAAGACTGTTGTTATCTATTGTTATAGGGCACTGTGTCAATGTTAATCCATTTTTCATAGCTTTCAATTCCCTCCCACACTTTACCATATCTTTATGATTTTTTACTTCAGAGTTACAAAATTCATTCCAATGCTGCAGCTTTGCGTCATCTATGACATCTTTACTTTCTTTATCTGCCTTTTTCATTTCTTTATGTCTACTTGCTGATCTCTTTTTACAATAAATCTTGAATCTTTCTTTTTTCTTTTTATTGGCAGTTTCACATTTTGTGTTCCACCATATATTTCCGTTATGTTTTTTTGACTTTGTGTTTTTCATCTTCGGATCGACTTGTCAGCTGCTGCTGCTAAAATATATTTACAAAATGCAGTGTATTGGTCATCTACGTTTTCATTAGTTGAGAACACTATGTCTATGTTGTTAAGATTGGTTTGAAAAGAAGACCAATCTGCATTTTTGTAAATATATTTTGGAATAATATATTCTGAGATTTCCTGTTCTAATATATCATTCAACGATATTATTATTGGAATATGATCTGATCCCAGTGGATTATCTCCAGTTTCCCACGTTGAGTTTACGACAAGTGATGGAGATGTAAAAGTTAAATCAATGGCTGAGGGGTTATGGGTGGCTATATCTGGAATGCGAGTAATATTTCCATTATTTAGCAAACATAGATTAGAATCAGCTATGTTATCTAATAATCTATTACTTGTAACATAAGAGCAGCCATGGTCCCAAAAAGGAGCATGTGCGTTAAAATCCCCTCCAATAACCCATTTGTCTCTTTGGTCTTGGAACCCTTTTAGCCATTCTATATTCGTATCATCAGGTCCTTTTGGAAGGTAAACTGAGGCAATGTTCAATATCAATGATCAATGAAGAAGTAAATTTGACCATTGCTGCACAGCATGAAGCAGAAGGGATGTTATTGGATACTGGTGAAGTTCTTTCGCAAAAATCCAGGCCTTCACGCACATAGATAGCCGTTTGTATTCGGGCCCGCACATTGTTCATAAACTGGGGGTGATAGAATCCCGGTAAATGTGGTAGATTATCGCTGTTGACATTTAGTGATTGTAATAATAATACATGAAACTTATTTACTCCAAGATACTGATTCAAGTATGATATATTTTTTGTTATGGAGCGACAATTCCATTGGAGAAGCTTAATAGTTGGTCTCTTTTTTTTGTTGTCATGATAAAGATGTATATAATAAGTGAAGTGACTGAGAAATTCCCTTCTAACGTATATTAACAGGTAAGGGCATGTACGATACCTATAAGACGTAAAACAAGAATTACAAAACAGAAACGCAAAGTAATAAACTTAAATAGTCTTCAGCAATAGAATTCAAATTGTCACGTTAACAAGTGAGGTGGAGGAGTATATCTTGGCTCCACTACATGACTAGATTCAGTCAATACAGAGACTTGCGGGAGATGCTCTTGAACATTCAGAGCATTTCATAGGGGTTCCACCAAGGTCCCCTCTCGTCCCGATACAGCATCTGAGGACCCCAACGCCCTGGATGGGGAGGTAGGCGGCGAGATGGCTTCTTGGGTTTTTCCCAAAGGAGGTCTCGTAGATGCCGGCCAAGGTTAGCTGCCAGGATCGATGATCCCCTGGTGGTTGGATGCATCCCGTCTCTCCCGTAGTCACAGAAGTTATTGTGTGGTACGAAAGAGATAATTTTTGTCAGCCAGCAGTTCTGTTCTTACAAGGGCATTGAACAATTCACGTTTAGCATCCAATTCAGCATCTTCTACTGCAGTTGCCTGACTCACAACAATGTGTGATGATGGGTGTTTCACTTTGATTTGTTTGACTGCTTTTGTGAAATCTTTGCTGACTGTTGTTTTCTGCGTCTTGCGTTTTCAAATCATTAATACCACAGTGAATTACTATAGCGTCTGGTATTTCTGAGTCGTTTGTTGAATCAAGTAGTTGAAGACTCAGTTTTTGTGTGGCATATGTTTTCTGTCGTTTGGAGGAAAACCCATACGAACGGCCTAGTCTTTTCATTTGTACACCTTTCAGAATGGAATCAGAGAGTACAACAACAAGGAAAGTCATTGTTCTTTTTCGTATTGGAGTCTTTGGATGACGTTTTGCTTTTCGCGTCATTTGCCTTTATGACGTCAGAGTTTTTTTTTCTTGTCTTCCAACGTTCCTTTTTTTTTTTTATTTGTTTGCCCCTTCTCTACCGTTTTGCTCCCGATTACATTGGATGGAGATGGAGATGGGGATGTAGTAGTGGATCTTGCGGCTGCTACATACGATTTAAGGCCAGGAGTAATTGTTTGGGGTTCAGTTTGTGTGGTAGCCGTGGCAGTGGATTTTACAGGTCTAGCCTGGATTGACTTGAGTTTTTCTATTTCTTGCTTTTGATCGTTAACAGCTCTTTCTAGGGACAGTATTCTGTCACACAGTTTCAATATTGTGTTTTTTAATATCACTAACCGCGCTGGTGATCACCGTAGCGTGTGTACTGTCGCTGGAGCATGACGTGTTTGGTCTCACGGTGTCGGAATGATCGGAAGCGGCAGTTGAGGTGGAAGTGGCGGCATCGCTTGCACCGTCACCTGCTTTTCCGCTGACATCGTCTGTTCCTGAACCACTTTTTGTCTCGTTGCAGTTGTCATCGCGTTCGAAGACTCGTCCACGTCTTTTCCTAGGGTCTCTTTCTAGTCACTGTAGCGGATGCGCAATTAAAACGTTCACATAGTGAAAAAGTTGTTTGCACTCTCCGCCATCTTGGTCACGTGTCTGTCTGTCATCTTGGTCACATGTGTGTGTGTGCGTGCGTGCGTGCGCGCGCGCGCGCGCGCGTGTGTGTGTGTGTGTGTGTATGTGTGTGTGTGTGTGTGTGTGTGTGTGTGTGTGTGTGTGTGTGTGGTGTGTGTGGTGTGGTGTGTGTGTGTGTGTGTGTGTGTGTGTGTGTGTGTGTGGTGTGTTCGTGCTAGATCTGTTCCGAAAAAAAAGTAAAACAAACAAA